>JAKZGU010000087.1:0-172658 GCA_022837005.1 Calonectria pteridis | reverse complement strand
TCAATATTCATTTTCAGAGGCAAAATAGCATTTTGAGCGCCTAAACCTCAATATGAACCACTGCCCACATGATGTACAGCTACCTCTGTTCATTTTGAAAACCCCCCCTCCCGCGCGTAGGTACCTGTACGATCGAGGGTCCAGGTAGCAGAGCCTTGAAACCGCGCTTTACCCATGCCCGCCTACGAAACCGCCTACGAAACCACCTTACCATCGTTATCGCCCTTGAGGTCCAATACGACCCAAGTCAACACAATAACCTTTGAACGGTTAGGCTGCAATACCCAATAGCCTTCTAGAAAAAACCTTCAATATGACCACGATGACCACACCTAGCCGGCTCCGATTTAGGCATGTGAGCTTGCAGCGTGCAACCCCTGTTAGGCCTTCTTGCAAGAGATGAGGGCCACAGACTAACAGTCATGGGTATACCAGCTCCTGGCGATAATAAGGGTCATCCTCGCCAACCCTTAGTAAAAAGGCCGGGCTCACCTTTGCCAACATTGAGAGGCGGCACCAGAAGGAGGAAGATGGAGGAGGATGAGGAGGTCAAAGGGTTGGCTGTGGATATGAGGGGGTTAGAGGGGTAACTATTAGGTCGAAAAAGGTCGATTTAGTTTGGTTCGGCAATGAAATTGGCGTTAGGCATCCAGAATAGTCAATCTATCAACGATTTTTGGTTTCACACATTTGCATCACACAGTCAAAAATGCCTTACAACGGAACCTGGCGGCCGAATACACAGAAAATGTTAGACAACTCTCATCTAATCCAACAAATCGAACCCATGGGTAGTACACCACCGCTCAAAAGCCCTCCCAGCCGCCGTATGTTTCATGCCAGCTGCGCGGCACGCTGTTCCGTCCCGCCACACAACCACAAAATTATCCCAATCATTCATGTCCAAAGCCAGCGAGGCAATATCAGCGATATTCTCATCGTCACTGGCAAACCGGTCCGTCAGAATCTTCTGCAGGCCCTGGTATTGGCCCCGCAGGTCAAACATCTTGCGGCCGTCCCAGCGCTGTGCCACGAAGGCGTTACCGAGACCCAACCAGAGGCCCTCGATGCCCCCGTCGCCGCCCGAGTGCTTCTGGAAGACCCTCGCTGATATATCCGTCGGGAGGTCCCAAATTTCGTTCTCGTTTCTGACGCGGGCGTAAAAGTGGCTGTCGCAGCCAAGAGAGAGGAACACCGGGCGCGTGGTCTCGTGTAGGTCTAGGAACTCTGGCAAACCATCGTAGCGCCCCAAATTGCTGTCGCCTATCAAGCAAAGATTAGTCAGCTGCTTTGGCAGCAAAAAAAACAACAGATGGAAAGAGGAGTCCTGGATTTTCCAATAACTTACAGGCTGCTTGCACATCACCGCCTCGCGGGCTAGTGCAGCGAAAGTAGCGATCATCGGATCCCAAGACCACGAATGTGTCGGCATCCCTCTCATTCACCAGGTCAAAGGTTTGAGCATCCTTGAACCCGGAAGTATCCTGGAAGCGCCTGCCATCAAATATTAACAACGAGGATGCTTTGAGGCTTCATCTGGAATGGAATCTTACGTGCAACTCATCTGGGGTCCGCAAAAGGCGTAGGAGTCTCCGCAGAGACTCAGCGAGGGCTTGTCCTCAGGCTTGAGACCGATCAAAGGATCCATCGTTTCGAAGGATTTTGGATAGAAGTTGTGTAGTTTTTGGTGTGTAAATACTCAACGAAGCTGGTGCAGAAAAAAAGCTCCTCCTTCTTGAGGCCTTGCTTCCCTACTTATAGCTGGCAGGAAACATCCCATGAAGCATCTGATAGCCATGTCGTTTATCACGTTTCAGTATGTCTGACAAGAAGCGGAAACTCGCTACGCGTATCACGGTGTCGCTGCTGGTGAGCAAACTGGTTCGATTTGACCTGTTTGTTGTTACTTCGGCAGCATGAATCCGCTGTAGGACAGTAGCCGAGCCGTTGCGTTAACAATACTCCGACAAGGGGATGTTTGACACAGCAAAGGCAACTATCCGACCGTGACGTGCGAGTTTCTCAACGGGATCATATGTGGGAGCTTGCGATGAAAGTCGTCAAAGATCAAAACAGTTTATTGGTCATCATCCATGTGGGAAGATGTAGTGGTACGGGTATCATCCTTTCTCCATAGTCTTCCTCATTGCATCATTCCCCTCTCATCATTATCATGTTCGTCTCCACTCTCCTCGGTTATGGACAATTCCCAAGTCAAAATATAGATTCTGGTATTCCAAGTACGCCAAAAACATTCCCGATTGCAATAAGCCAACGTCGTATTTTCCACAATGGTCTTCCGCCTTTTAAGTGGGGATAAATTTCTGGGAGTCCTTTTCTTGCTCGGAAAAGGACTGAGAAAAGGCAGCCAGGCCAGCGACGATTCCAACAGCCATGAAGAGAACGGAGATGATGGACCAAATAACGCCCCAGCACTGAGAAGACCCACCGTAGCGCTTGGCAAAAACACTAGCGTCAGAGGAGTTTACTTTGCGAAGAATAAGATCATCGCAAATATCCCAAACACTGTAAAGCGAAGACATGACGCCAATGAACAAAACAACGAATCGCAGGGCCTGTGCGTGCGAGATGAACCAGCATGCGACAAGCAGGCCAACAGCAAGCAGGACGGTCATGATGGTAAGCCAGTCACGCTTACCCCACCAAAGCGTCAGCAAGAAGCAACCTCCAAGAACAAAGCTTGCTACCTTGCTGGCGACAATGTTGAAACCACAAAAGATCAGGAGAGCGCCGATCAAGGACGAACCAAGGTATCCAGCGGGGAGGGTAATGGCACTCTTGCCGCCGACCATGTGCGTGACGCCACCTTCGTTGGGATCAAGGCTGATAGACTTGACGCGGCCACCAGTGAGGACGGCGGTGATGGCATGACCGAATTCGTGAAAGGCAATGACGAGCATCTAGAAAAAGTTAGCCGCGTGATCAAGTACAAAGCATGCAGTGCATTGTGTCGCGTCGCAAAACATGGCGAATGAGAGAGGGGGGCGCTGGTACACACCTTGAAGGGCCATAGCACCATGCGAACATATGGAACGTTCCAAAGAATGGCAATCACTACGACGTACGCGGCGATGATACCGAGTGTGACTTGCTGTGTATGGGTCGGGCTGGACAGGTTGCGGCGCAGCAAGCCATCATGAGCATCGGATTCAGACTTGGAGGCGATCTGGACGCCGATTCGGAAGGGCGCAGTGAGCGCGTCTGATAGCGCCGTGGGAGCCATAGCTAATGTTTTGGGTGTCTGTTGTTTTTGGAGGGGTTCAGCTGTGTAGCTCGATGTGGCTACGACGTAAACAGCGGGTGGTTCGTGGATGGAGAATTAGCGAGAGCGAGAGTGGGAGCAAGGATTGCGGGTGTCGCAGGTGCCGATGTGATGGAAAAACAAAGGTTCACGGCGGCAGACGTGATAATGAAGGAAGAAAAAAACTGGTCCAATGCGGCGTCGAGTGCTTCGCCATGGTGTCCGTGTGATTAAATTCTTTGGAGGGGATGCGCTCGGCCTTGGCGATTGTGCTGGCTTGCGTTGGGGTTGACGCGGCACTTGTGAGGCGGAGCTGAAACCGCGCCTCGTGTCTGTGTGGCTGGTGCTGCGGGTGCGGCTGTGATTGGTTCGTATTTATAGGGTGAATGCGAAAACGGGCAGAAACTGGGGCCCGCCCCTGCCAATCACGCCCTGATTCGCTTAGCAGACCGACGTCATGCTCGCCGTGGCTGCTGATCCGAGAGTCCAGGGATGTGGTAAGAAATAAGAAAGGAACCCAAAGGTTAATATCATGAGCCAAGGTTTTTTTTTCTTGTATAATACCCGGTTCCTGTTCTCGCATCGCGTGACTGTGTTCGGTTTGTTTTTGCACACGAAACAAAAACAAGTCGTCCCCCGCAAAGCTGTTTCCCAGCTCCTCGCCATGGAAAACGCTACCAAGTCAACCTCTCAGCGACTGCCAAACCGCCCAAGTGGCTGCACCACCAGTTCCTAGCGTAACCTACCCGCGCGGCAACCAAAACGGCACCCAGAACAGCGCCCCAGGAAAAGCATCAGACGAAAGCTCGTTGGCCACGACTTTGTCATGACATGACATGGTGCTCCGGGATTTCTAGTCACGTTTCAACCTGAGTCTCCCCATGGATCAACATCCTCAGACACCCGGCCCTCATGGTGCATGATAGCCAGCGATCATGATGAAAATCGCAATATACCCCCAACAAACGTGAAGATGCAATTTGTTCATCCCACCACCAGTCCCAGCCTTCGTCGTTGGCCCGACATCATATCCTGGTTTCTGTGGATCCCTCGTGCAGGATTAAGGGGGAAAGAAGACTCCCGTCATTCTGGAGCTCTTCCACGCTCACCATTTATAGGGCCCAATGTGACGTATGCTAGGTTTCCCAGAATCTTATCCAGTATTTTTAGGTTATCGGTAGACCAACGCAATGGATTCCGCACCACAGCTCCCTCCGCTTAGCCCTTTGGCTTCCCCCCTCAGCCAATCCTTCGCCGACATCATGGTGGCCGATTTTGAAAAGCAGAGCTACTGGCGCGACCGGTTCGCGACCGAGGAGACATTCGAATGGCTGCTCCCGTCGGGAAAATTCATCAACATCGTCGAGCCGCTTCTGAACAGCCTCCGACCGGACGCCAGGATCCTACATGTCGGCTTTGGCACTAGCGACCTGCAAAACCACTTCCGCGCCCGCGGCCTGACCAATGTCCTCAACCTCGACTACGAGCCTCTGGCCATTCAGCGCGGCCGCGAACTGGAGACCAAGGCCTTTGGCGACGTGAAGATGCGCTACGATGTGCAGGACGCCACGCAGCTGCGACTCAGCAGCACGGAAAAATTTGACCTGGTTGTCGATAAGAGCACCGTTGACGCCGTCTCGTGCGCCGGCGATGATCCACTGCGCCGCATGGCGGCCGGCGTCCGAGACTGCCTCGGCCCCGACGGCATCTGGGTTTCACTGAGCTACTCGGCTTGGCGCTTCGACCTCGATGATCTGCCTTTTAATGTCGAGGTTCTCACCAAGGTCCTAACCCCCAAATTGAAGCCCTCAGATCCGGACATTTACTACTACTGTTATCTATTGCGGCCCAAGCGGAACACAGCTGCAGCCTCATAAAGGAGCCACAGCCGGCAAAACCTGAACATGGAAAGTCCTTTTACTTGGCCAAGAACCCGTCCCAGGACATTACGTGTCGTTTGTGGATTCCCGATAATCCTGTGACATGCCAAACCCGTGAGGAGGGTGGTTGAGGCTACAGACTGGTCAGGGGTCCGAAAGCGACACCGATTGTCGATGTAACCCATAGCTTGTTGGTCGTTGCATGCTTTCTGCCAGATTCGGCAAGTAACCGGGCCTGGTGCCATTTTTGCATTCTGACGACACCAACAACTTGACCTATGATAAGCAGTTGGTTCGTCGCGTGATCACGGAGTGGAATTGACATGTGCATATCATTTACAGAACTGGGTTTCGTGACCAGGTCGGACGGAGGTCATAGAGAGCGTTCAAATCAGACGGACTGGCACAAGTAAATATCATGAAGCAGTAGAATAATTGTTCATTACCAATTTTGTAGACAACAAACAAGTACATCGCTTTTCAGTGTTCAGTCTCCCCGTCTATAAATTCCTTTCCAAATGTTGACAAATAAAATGCTCATAAGCCCTAACACCGTTCCATACCAACACCTATTTAAACAAGTCGCTTTTTTTTCCTTAATGATTTAACGGTCCAGGTGAATGATCTGGTAAACGGTGCTCCCTGGGCGGCCAGGTATCCATCTCCAATGTTGAGACTGGGCTGTCGTCGTCCTTGGGGCGTCTCACCTCATAGGTGCCCCTTTCAACATCGATGTGATCGTCCACAATCTTAATCCCTTTGCTGTTTCTCTGCAAAGTGTCAGCCCAGCTTCTGTTGGGCTTTTGGTTGCTCATTCCTCGCGGTCGGGTGGCGCTTCGGGCGTTGGTAGACTCGTTGTAATACCGACTTGCTTTGGATCTGAATATGGTCCTGAAGAGCGGGCGCAGCGCGGGGATGCTACCACAGATGACTCCAAGGTTGGCCTCAACGGCGGTCCAGATCCAGAGGTAAAATCCTTCCCAGGTGACATCGTAGGTCTTATCTGTAACGTAGTGGGACCAGTACGCGCGCATCGAGGCGGCAAAGACGACGACGATTCCGAGTGAGAAGAGCACAATGAGGGCGATTCGTTGGGCGAGAGGAAGTTTTAGCTTCATTAGCGTCGGTAGGGGCAAAGCGCAGACAATCAAATCGGTCGCAACAGTTGTAATAGCTTGGCTCCTAGTGGTCTGTTAGAATAGGAAACCCAGAGTTGCATAAGCTCAAGTGGCAACATACAATACTGGCGGTCCCTCGGCATGGCAATCCTTGTGTCCATCCGAGGTCCAGTAGGACTGCATAGGACTAAACCAATGTCAGAACAGATGTGCAGAGTTTAGGCAAATTGCGACGACTCACATGCATTGTGTCCAGAGAACAATGAGAAAGATGAAGATCAAGGACGTGACAAGGACAATGGAGCCGTAGGTGAGTCGACGAAACATTGAGTTTTGAGGAGCGATCCGAAGATATGAAACGAGTATAGAGTCCTTTGCGAGTCCCGAAGCGAAGAGGAATAAAGTTTGGGCCGCCAAAGAGACTTGTCTCCCTTTGACACCCTGACTAGCCTTCAGGTCCCAAATGTGGATGTCCCAACCGTAGAGCTGAGCCGAGAGAATGACACATACGGTTACTCCAATACCGAAGATCTGCAAGGCACCAAAGTAGGTCTAGTCAGCTTCAGCTCAAACTACAGCTGTCATCTTGTGATTTCCAGCTTTTTGGAGGCGAGTGAGTGCCGAACCGAGGCACTGGTAATGGAATTTGGGGCAACGCTTACCATGGCAGCTAACATGAGCCAGTCATCGAGCCCGCTCTTGCTAACCTTTACAATCCGGGCATATAGACGGGCCATGACTGTGACAACGGCCACGGAGGCAATGGTGGATTCGACAATAAGGAGAGCATCTCCGCGACTCTCGGGGTTTACGTAGTTGGGAGCCGGCCAAGTAGCGATGACATCGGCGGGTGGGTTGCGCATGTTGCCAAATGGATTCCAGAGGCAGTCATATCAAGACTGGGTTTGTTTTTTTCTTCGGTTCCAGAACGACGACGTAAAAGAGAGCAACTCGCAGGAGAAACAGCGGGGTGCGAGATGCAGGAGCATCCATTATAAACTACAGAGTGAATCGATCGTATGCCCGTTTCCCGGGCTGCCCCAATCTCCACATGTCGAGCAGAAAGTCTCCACGCAACCAACACACCCCTTCTCACGGAGAAGAAAATCGACCAGCAAGCGAGTCATAACCCTCAGCCGACCCGGAGAGCGGTCCCTTCCGCGCGCGAGCGCGTTGTGTGGGAGCCACTGCGCGGGCAATGGTGGAAACGAAGTTCTTTGGATGTCCATGTCGCATGATGGTGGGACACGCTGACAGCCACCCCCCAGAAAAGGCACCAACATGAACTAGCCCAGCACGCGGCGAGACGATTGCTTGGAGCCCTGTGGATCATTCCCGGGGAGGGGGGGGGGCCACGACTAGCTAGGGCCGGGAGGCGTCGGCGTGCATCGGACGTATTAACTGTTCTATAGAAGATGTTGCCGACTCGGGTGGAAGGGCCCGGCGACAAATTCGGTCGCTAGCCCAAGAGGGCCTGGGCCCGTGGTCGTGACGGACGACCGGGGGCTTCCCCAATTCTTTTTCGCAGATGGCGATTTTCGAGCGACGATCAAAGCGGAGGGGCCAGGGCCAGGGGGGCGTGGTTGAGCAGGAAGGGCAGACAAGCGAGGGGCCAAGCGCAAGCTAAACTGAACATTTGATTTGGGTTGGGTGTCCCGGGGATGAGGCGCGAGACGAGAAGGGAAATACGTCTAGCAGTTTCGGGTCGTCGTTGCGATTGAGGCTACGAAGCATCCGAGGCTGACTTGTCAGATGGGCCCTCGGGACTGCTGGATGCGGATGCATAACTCCAACGGCATAAAGACCGCCGATGAAGGGAAATCCCTTTTGTGCAGCCATCAATTTTTTTTTCCACAGTCGTGCATCCCGCATCTGGCTTGACCGGGGCGGATCTTTTGACAAACAGCTGAGACCAGGATATCCCGAGGACTTTTGAACTTCTCGCGTGTCGATACCGGATTGTGGGGGGAGAAAGACTAGCGCCATTTCCACGGTACGGGAAACAAATCGGCAATAGACGACGCCTTTACTTTTTTCGAAAGACAAAATGGAAAGAACCGAAAGTAAAAGAAAAAAAGGAGATTCAGGTCTACCGTTTCTGCCAAGAAGAATCATCATCCCTGAGCCAGGTTTCCTAGTTGACCGTCAGCGTCCCAGAATGCACGCACCAACCAACGGCGTTTCTCCCGGCGAAAGCACACGACCTTGCAGAAGGGTACCGTAAGAAAGAAGAGCCTTGCGAGCCGGGACACTGCTGCCAACGCCACCGTACGATATGCATTCGCCATCGGGAGGGGGGAAAGGCAAGTTAAGGGGCCCAGCCCCTTGGTGCGCTGTCTGATTCGTCCGGCCCTGCATCCCGCCCTCATCGACCAGAAAAGCTGCTGGTGGCCCCCGGGGGTTGCAGGGACCCCGGGGACGCGGCATTATCAGCATTGTGCATGCGTCCCTGCGTTTTGCATCTGTCTCGAAAGGGCTGCTTATGGGCCGAGCCTACGGCCAGCCAAAGTAGGTGATTTTCTATCAACGGGGGACGATTCAGGTGGCTTGGCCCGTCTGACAGGACATGACAACAGGTTCTGGTTCGGGCTAATACCAACCGTTTTTAAGCCTCATGTTGACATGGCATGCGGCCGCGCAATGCAGCGCGACATTGGCAGCAAGCCACGGTGGATCGCAGCGGGAAAAACTGCCCTCAATAAACTAATAAGACTCATGGTCCTAATACAGCGTGGGGTGGCGGTGGAAGTTAGCCATGGACGGTCCCAGCATAGCCTCGCTACCATTCCGCTTGCCTACATAACGCAGGTACAGGCGCGAGGGAAATATCTTTCCAGGTTGGGGAAAACGCGATTCATGCCACGCGGGATGCTTGGCTGGCCCTTCCAGAATGGGTAGGTAGGTAAAAAACCACTGGTAGCCATTTAGATGCATCCAGCTAGTGCTCGCTTCTAGACCAACACGCAACACGCAAAGGTGCAGTCTACAGCAAGGGTCTTGAACTCAATCATTGATCGATATGCTCCGTTCTCAATACAACGGGCCTTTTTTTTTCTGCACTAATTATGGATGTTCTTAAACAGGTGAACCCCCACGTGTTTTGGATGTTTAAGACACTACGTGGCCACGCGACTCGGTATCATTGTGAAATGAGAGTGCCACTGAGCAATCAAAACCCCCATGCTTTACAGTTTTTCCCTGCCGAAAAGTAAGGGCCACGGCCTCCGTTGTTCGGTCATTTATAATGGAATATTTGATGCCGGTATGGGTAGAGGGCAGACGGGAACCGTGATTCTTCCTCTTCATTCACCCCCACAAGGCAAAGCAGTGGACGTAGCTTGAGTGGCTACTCATCTCTACCCACTTTCCATGCAAATTTTCTTTTCTTTTGTTGGGCCAGCGGTCATTAATTAAGGGTTACATGTTATTCGCGGATATATTTACACGATGTGCCTTGCATTAGGGTAGCAGTTCATGAGACGTTCCACCTAGACCAAAAAAAAGTATCTAGTTGATTAAGTGATATATGAGCACTAACATCAAGTTATATTTCTATTTGAAGTCTGTATTGACTTAATTCTGTCACGTTGTAGCACTTGAGAACAAACCCCATGTTGAGAGGAAACAAGACTAACACAATGTATCACGAATGATCGCCACAATTCTGAACCCTGGTGGACAATCGAAGCTCTTGTCGAGGTCTCCGTCTGGTATTAACTATGTTATTTATCGAAAGTGTTACCGAGAAGTTCGTTATTAAGTCTCCGGGCTTGCATACGAATACTACTACGCTCATGAGATGGCGCGGCTTCGACGAATCCGTTCTTGCTGATTTTTGGAGTGGTTCCCGGTATTCATTCTCTTTTTCGTTCTCATTTCTAAGAGGCATACGAATATGTTTCAAATACCACACGCTTGCCTAATTTCGTTGCTGATCTTCGTCGGCGGGGATGCGGCGCAACGAAGTCGTTTGGTATAGCTTCACCGCTGCCCCTCCTAGAATGGGGGGTTTTCATCACCCATTTCTGACTGATAGATTATCACTTTTCATCGCACGTGGGATGTTATATTTATTGTGCATTTGCGATTGATAATCGGCCGACAGAAAGGATACTCTGCCCTACGAGAACCCACCTGAGCACCCACAGACAGAACCCACATGATCCCACTTTGCCAGTCCGATCATCGGGTGAGGTCTGGCAGGGGATTGACCAGTCCAGCAAGGATATAATTCAAGATGAACAGATTGTGTTTAATCCCCTCGTGGATGGATTCCCCGGGTTTTTGCTTTTGCTGCGGCATCTTTTCAGGTGGCCATGCTCAGGGTAGATGGCCTGCAGCGACCCAGGCCACGAATGTGAAATTCAACCCTTGAATGGTTGTACTTCCCCACTACGGCCACTGCACAAGTTGATCTTGTCATAACAACCAACCATAATTTCTAAAGTAAAAATAATTGTGAAAAAAAAAAAAAGCTACGAGATTATCTTTAGAAGGATAAATTAATTTAGGTATTATTTTATTTATTTTAGCTTAAAATCCTAAGACTTATAATATTTTGGCAGCGCCCCATGCATCAAAGTGTCGGACTGATAATCATTCAAGGGTTGCATTGTACGGGCTGATGGTCCAACTGGGGCAGGTATAATTATTCCGATTCCCAGCGGCGCAACACTGAACCCCTGCTCATCATGGTAACATTTCGCAACGCACCAAATCAATGGTCCTTTTCTAGGTATTGGTTACATATCAAGCCAAACGTTGATTCTGTTGTCGTGCTGACAGCCAACCCGTCCTGGTTGCGTGACACTGAGTGGGAGAGATGCGAACCATGACACTAGAATTCAAATGCTGCCTGAGATGGTTGTATAATTTCCATTCACTTGGCAACGAAAAGGAAACACTTTCTTATTTTTATTTTCGAAAAGTATTTCCTAAAATTGATCTACATATTAACTGGTCTTTTTCCTAATAAATGGGTTTGCGACATGGAAGGTCATTGCTGTCATGTGCAATTTTCCTCATGGGTCTTTTGAGAAATCTTTATCCTCGCCTTGTGGTTCTCGGCCCAAGGCCGAGGAAAGTGTTACCATACAATCTACCAGGGCCAAAGTATGCAAATTTGACCTCTAACTTATCATGAACAAGCCAGAGTCAAGTGTGCTGAAGAGCATACTATCTGCCGTCAATACAGAGCTAGCGCATAGTGACTGTTCCTTCCCTACATCTGACATCAGGCTGCCGGACTAATCCTCTTTGGTCCACCCATATCAAGGTCTGCTGACACCTGATCTTAAACAAGGCTCACAAGGCGCATTCTGCCACTTTTCACCACAAATGCATTGTCACTCCGTCATCTGCTGAGTCTACCCATCGCGACATGGTCTAGCTATTCCTTGTTAACTTGACTTCGGAAGCCTGGACATGGCGTATATTTCTTGCATCTTGTACATGTTTCATTCTTACTTTTTTGCAGGCTTACAACGCCTGCTTTAATCTTATCGGTCAGATGGTCAGATGGTTTTGGAAAAGGCAAGATGCCAGCCAACCGCTCGAGGCAACCCCAAGGCCACCCACTCGTTCACAGACCCCACAAACCACATCATCGTCGCATAGAATCGCATCCAATCAATCAAAATTATCCAGTGACTCTCGGCGCAAAGCAGATGAATATCGGTTCGGATTGATGGTCCTGGTTGACCAAGATGAAGACGACCAGGACGCTGTAGATATCGTCGCCATTCACGGTCTAAATGGCCACTACGAAAAAACATGGCGGGCCATGAATCAGTCGCAACAACAGGTCATGTGGCTGAGAGACTTTCTGCCTCTGCAAATACCCCATGCTCGGGTCATGTCCTTTGGTTATGATTCGGTCGCATTATTCAGCAAATCCATGGCCACGGTGAGTACCTTTGCTAACCAACTACTGGAAGATTTGGTTGCTCGAAGAAGAGGGAAGCAGAGCCAAAGGCCTCTCATCTTCATATGCCACAGTCTTGGAGGTATTGTGGTAAAAAAGGTCAGCCACGCATAAGAAGTGTACTCCCAATAACCTGCCCCCTTCATCTCTGATGTTAAGTACAGGCTATCATCATGGCCCACGAGAAGGCCCGGTACGAAGATATTCTTAACTCTACTCAAGGGATCTTCTTTTTTGGTACACCCCATCATGGATCGTCGTTAGCGAACTGGGCGACAATGTTGGGAAATGTTGCTAGTGTTGCTAGCCTCGGTACTATGGTGAACAATAGGCTCACAAAAGACTTGGAAACTCAATCGATGATACTCCAAGAGATATCAAAATCTTTTATTGACCGCGCAGCGGGCCTCCATCTATTCAGTTTCTTTGAAACGGACCGAACCAAGTGGCTCAACTGCAGAGTACAATCCACGTCCCCATGAATCCATCAAGTTGAAACTGATCAAAAAGCAGATAGTTGAAGAGGAATCTGCCATTCTTGGTTTCCCTAATGAAGTACAAATTCCTGTAAAAGGAGATCATCGATCCATCTGCAAATTCGTGTCAATCGATGAGCCAAGATATCGCTGTGTCTGGACAAATTTACAGAATATTTCTGGTTCAGCAGTCAAAGAAAGTTCGTGTACATAAACCCCATCCTCATTCACCGCTAATTTAAGGTCAGAGCCGAGAGATTATTCATTAGAAAAGGAACTCAGCGTCAACCATATCAGCAAAAATGCAGCCGCCGCAGCATCAGTAGACACTACAGGAGAGAGATCACACAAAATCTGGGATGCATCTTATCCTGGATCTCAAGACGCAATAAGGCCACAAGAACTATCTAGCGCGGGTACTATTGCCGAATCGCTGGTTCAACCCAAATTTCCACCAAAAACACATCCAGAAATTCTAGATCCACGGTTACAGATACAAAAAGAAGAAGCCGAAAGGCGAATACAGTTGGCCGATTTGGCTAAGCAGGCCGAGTTGATTGAGGAGACCAAGTTAAAAGCTCTCGAAGCCTTTTCCCAAATTGATTACGAGTCTCACCGACACCGGATCCCAGAAGCAGTTCCTGGTACATGCCAGTGGCTACTTAATCACGAAAAATATTTGAAATGGCGACGCTCCGAAGCTTCTGAGCTTCTATGGTTTTCAGCAGATCCTGGATGCGGAAAATCTGTTCTCACGTCATATCTTGTCGAAAACCTCAGACGCTCAGACAACAAAGCCCGAGTTCCAGAGGCCATGTGCTTCTTCTTCTTCAAAGGCGATAACAAAGACCAAGATAATGCCTCGAGTGCCGTTTGTGCGCTTCTTCATCAATTTTACACGGCACAGCCTTGGCTCACAGCGTATGTCGTCAACGCATACCTGAACGACGGCAATGCAATAACTCGTCAGTTTGCAACACTGTGGAAGACTTTTATGAATTCTGTGAATGATACGAGATCAAGAGACGTCGTTATTATTCTTGATGGTCTCGATGAATGCGAGCCAGCCTCTCGGCATTTACTTCTGCAATCTTTGACAAAACTCTACACTACAGAGAGTGAGACATTACTTAAGCCCCCATTTATCAAGGTAATTGTAGCTAGTCGCCCTGACAATGACATCAAAATTGCATTCGATGTGTTGCCAACAATTAGACTGAGAGGGGAAGACGAACCTGAAGCAATCAGCAAAGATGTCGAGTTGGTCGTGCGACACCACATCGACAATACTATTCTGCGCGGGTTTTCAAGGGACGTCCTTCTAGACCTGCAAACAGGTTTGATTGAGGGCGCAGATCGAACATTTTTGTGGACAACACTGGTAATTGATCTACTTGGCGCCAAAAGAGGTGCCTCTAAGCGAGAGCTTATGGAGATTCTGCAAACCAGGGACATTTATAAGGTATATCATCAGCTTCTGGAAGAAAGCTATGACATTGCGGAAGCGAGAAGGGTGCTCTTCATTGTCATAGCCGCAGCCAGGCCTATGTCATTGGACGAAATGAGCGTGGCGATGGCAGTGAATAAATCTCAGGGCAGCCTGAATGATCTCGAGTTAGACATTGTACACAACCTCGAGGAGCGCATCAAAGCCTTGTGTGGCAACTTTCTCCGAATCGTGCGGCAGAAAATCTACCTAGTTCACCAAACTGCAAGGGAATTTCTCCTTAAGGAAGACGCAGCGCAGGGCACAGCCACGAAAACCGGAGTATGGCAACATTCGATCCCACTGAGAGACACACACAATGAGTTGCTCAGCATCTGTTTACAATATCTAATATTTCTCAACAATCCCGATATGCCCTTGATTAACGATGAACGGAGTATTGCTGTCCGCTTTCTAGAATATGCGGCACGATTTTGGCTTCAGCATTATGCTGAAATAGCGCCCTTGTTATCAGACGACCAGATTTCAGCATGCGTACGGCTGTGCAACTCCAACTCCCCTGGGTTTGGGCTTTGGTTCGGGTACTCCGCCAAAGCTATACACAATCGGGTTCTCAATGCGCAGGAGGGGCGAACAAGGCGTGACCTTGCCGTGTTTCTTGGCCTGGAGGAGGTTGCCGAGGCCATGGAACGGGTATTACCTCCAATCAACCTTGAGACAGAGGACGAAAAAGAGGCACGTCGTATCATAGCTCCGAGTTATGAAGGTGAGTGCAGGTTCTCTGGCAGATACCACTGGCTAATCTCGAAGTAGGCCATTCCCACTCCCGAATGATCTCTACACATAGCATTGAAAGCTCAATGGGGTTAGTACAGCCTCATACCGTAACACCCGGGCTTTTAGGGGGTTCGCCACTTGCACGAATGTTGCAGTCAGAGTGCTCGGAACACGGATCAGCGGAGAGCGATTGATCCAGAACATGCCGAATGCCATGTGATATTACTGATTCTGGGATCGTCAAATAAATCCACAAACGTGGTCCATTCGCTATTATCTCCAGATTCGGTAGATAATTTGTTCGGCTCCTGGGCCCTCCGCTTATCATAATATTTAACAATGACCGCGCCTCGGGACACGCCAAGAGGTACCATTCAACCATCTGGTTTCAGATCTCGCCAGCAACCCACCTTTCTCATGTGATGGGCGCCATTCCGCCGGTCCCTCGGCATGCTCGTCGGTACTTCTACCCCGCTCCTGCAACATAGCACCTGTGCATATGCGGTTGTGACCCGACTTGTAGATGGAAATATGTGCGGGGTTGACGTGCCCATGCTTGACAGAACTAAAGTCGAAAGGTGAGGGTCACGACTGGATACGCTTGTTATAGAGGTCAGTCCTTATTGATGCTAACAGACTGAAAGCGGCCGGGTGCGTGCGCTTTTGAGAAACATGTGCTTGAGCAGTTCGACTCCGGCCAATGTCGAAATCATCCCGAGACAACCAAATGGGTACGATTCCCTTCGCCCGACTTAGAGCTTAAGAAAGGATAAAATTCAATGCCCATCAATAAGTCTTAGTAAACCTCTAGTTCGTTTTGGATTCCGTGGGAAAAAGAATTATACCCTTGGAGATTCAGTTCTAATGCAGAGTCGTATGTTAGCGAAATGTTTATTATACTTGGTCCATGATGATAAAGCAACACAAAGCCCTAAATAATAATAAATTAAGCGTTCAAATCAAGAAAACCCACATTATTCCTATTGATCTCTGGTCTATACATAATTCTGGACAAGCCAAGCAGGAGGGCACACAGAATATTATGGAATCCTATGCATTGTAGCATCAAATGACATTCATATTCGCTGCAAATTGGTCCACACAATTATAGTTCATTCCAGGTCGCTGCAAACCCCGCGACCAATCTGTTTCAAATAACTAGGACCATTGGACAATTCGAAGAACCACACTCCACTCCCACCCAAAATGCGCAAAACAACCTTCAGCACACGACAAAAGCAATCCATTATATAACCTATCCAGCCCTGCATTAAACCCAAATAATTACTTCCTTGGCAAAAATTGCCTCGAGATCAGAGCGGAATTAGTTCCCAGCATTCTACCAAACTCCTGTACTTTTTGTCTCGTGACCTGTTTTCTTAGGTGGTCCTGGAGGTCCACGAGCCAAGCAACTGCAAACTCAGGCGTGGCTGTCCTTTCGCTCCGCCACGACAACCTCGACCGACTCGGTCTCCAGCTGGTACAGAGGGGGCATGGGAGCCACGTTCTGGCCGGTCATGCGCCTGATGTACCAGCGAAGGCGCTCCATGTAGTAGCGAGCGTGGTCGCGGTTGCGGACACCAAAGACGAGATCCAGTTCCTCGAGCGTCAGGTTCTTGGTCTCGGGCAGGAGAAAGTAGGTGAAGACCCAGCCGAACAGGTTCCATGTCGCGTACCAGAAGAAGGCGCCCTGTCCTCCGAAAGACTGCATCATTCGCGGCCAGGTGAAGCTCAGCAAAAAGTTAAAGGCCCAGGTGATGGAGGTAGCTGAGGCCATACCCAGAGCTCTGATGTGCAGAGGGAAAGCCTCAGCGCTGTAGGTGAATGGGACTGGGCCCATGCCAGGGGAGTACAGGGCCATGAAGACGTAGATGCTAGTGGCCAGAAGAGCCAGTCTCAGTTCCTCACCGTCCACCTTGAGGTTGATTCCGGTCCAGAACAGGCAAAGACTCATCAGGGGGAAGGTCACAAGCAACAGGTTTCGTCGACCGAAGGTGTCGATGGTCCAGACGGCGGGCAGGGCGAAGAGCCAGTTGATGACACCTCCACCGAACGAGGCCAGCAGAGCCTGGGAGCGAGAGTATCCGGCGCTCTTGAAAATCTCGGTGCTGTAGTAGGCGATAACGTTCACTGCGTGAGACAAGTTAGCAAAATTTCGACCCCCGCAGACACTCCGGCAAGTTCCTTACCTCCACAAAACTGCTGCATAAACATGCAGAACCAAGACGACTGAGCAGCCCTCCAGTTTCGTCGAACAGAAAAGAACTCCTTGACCGCATTGTGACCCTCCTTGGTCCTCTCCTCAACCTGGATAAACTTCCATGCAAGGTACATGTCTCGAGCAGCCTGCAGGTCGCTCTTGCGGAGCTTTCGCAGCGACAGAAACGCGCTGAGGAAGTTTCCCTTGTCCATGTACCAACGAGGGCTTTCGGGCAAGCAGAAGACGAGCGAGCCGACAATCATGGGCGGGAGGGCGGTGGATCCAATCATCCAGCGCCACTGGCTGTGCTCACCGAGGAAGTCGGTGTTCTGAAATGCGAGCGAAGAGACAAATCCAACCATGATACCAAAGGCGGTCCACATCTGCCACATCATGGTGAGGGCACCGCGAATGTTCTTCGGGGCGCACTCGGCCGCGTAGATGGGCGTGGTGCTTGACTTGGCGCCGACAGCCAGACCAAGGACGAAGCGAGCGGTGATGAAGGAGATCCAGCTGGGAGAAACGGCTTGCCAGATGGCAGTGGCGAAGGCGAAGAAGCAGGAAAAGGCAATGGTACCGCGACGACCCCAGCGCTTGTTCAGGGGCGCGTTGAGCCAGCAGCCGATCAGGGCAGCAGAAGCGTAAGGCGCTCCATTGATGAGGCCTTGAATGGTTGCGTCATGGATGTTGAATTCTTTAAAGTAGAAATCCTAGACAGAGATGGATGTTAGAAACAGAAGAAGCAGGAAAGGGTAACAGCATCGTCGCCATACCTGAGCACCGTTGATGACGGTTTGGTCCATTCCCTGCACGATGGCACATCCAGCGCACAAAGCACAAAGGAAGTACAGCATCTTAGGCTGGGATGCCCAGCGGTGGGCGTCTTCGTATCGGAGCGTTTCCTTGTCCTCATTCGAGAGCTCGGCAATGTTCTCATACCCTGCTGGGGTATTGTGAACTTTTGCGATGAGTGCACCCTTTCGAAAGGCATCTCTGTATTCAAACAGGCCCTTTTCGACAACAAAGGTATCGGCATCGACAATGATCTCGTCATGGCTAAGATGCGCGAGGGGGTTCTGTAGCAGCGCCGTCGTGGTTCTGATTTCACCACCAGGCTTCCCTTCTCGAATGGCCTCAGCCTGCACAATAGTGGCGACTGAGTCCATACGGGGCTGTTCTGTACCAGGTGGCATGATGTCGGTTGTGTGAAACAGGCAGCGTTGAAAACTGTTGGTGAGTGTTGTTCGAATGGATACTCTGGATGGATGATCTCCCGTCTGGGGATGCGGGGAAGAGAGACAATTTATATATGGATTCGGTAGGACACATGCCCATCAGAGATGGCAATCGAACCAGAAGATGCAAAAAGCTTAAGCTGTTTTGGAAGAGGCTTCCTGTGTCTTGGACCGGCGCGCTGCAGGAGGATCGTCGAGGGGCAGTCCGTTTGCGTCAAAAATGGCCGGAGAGTTGGTATCGAAGCGGATACTCAGAAACGCCCAAAGGAGAGAAAGCCCGAGAATATATTATGGCCTGCCGATGGCATACCTCGTCCTCGATTTCTTCCCAAGACGGTGTCGGACTTCTGATGCAAGTTGCCAAGCTTTGGTGGCGGGTGCTCAAATCGGCCCTCACGATACCCTCATAGTTCTCGACCCCATCATATGATCTCACAACACTGCTGAAACGAGCCGAAAGGGTGCCACATTAGCCTTCTCGAGGACAGAATCCGACATCAAAGTGTCAACCTTGCTGTCCATCGGCGTCTGGCAATGCAGCAGACCCACAAATGTATATTTCGAGAGCCGTACCAAGAGAAACATCTACCGTACTGGACAGTCCATAAATCCAGGAGGATCATCAGGGTCGAAGTGCCCTTGTTCTAGGTGCTTCTGACACACCCACACATGTTCGCTGAGAACACTGTCCTGGCAGCCGGGTGCATGACACTGGTGCCAACCCCTTCTGATGATATATTTTGTTGGAGGCGGGGATGGTGTTTTCCTCTGTATCTCTGGGGAGATAGACTTCGCAGTTGTATCACTTTTCCACTGAATTGGTGCAGGAGCTGGGGGCCTTTCTATCTCCTCCGGCTTCTCTAGATTCTCTGGTGTATTGTCATTGGCTTTGCGGCTTGATAGGAGGGATTTGAAATTAAACATGGACATCATTCTAGATCTTCTCTTTTTTCCGGAAGCCGCTCCAACATCAGGCCATATTGAATTCTTTGGCTGCTCTGACCAACAGTCTTGCGGTGGACTTTGAGCCATAGGTGGTGGTTTTGTTGTGGCATACGCCCTATGCTCAAAGCAAGTCAAGTCAGAGGTAGCGTCGAAGGCATATCTCGGCCTGAGGCAGCCGGGATAAGTGCATCGATGTCGGCGACAAAAAGCATCTCCTAGCGGAAAATCCATCTGTTCGAGATTTGTAAACGGAGCCCGGCATTCTTGGCAGGCCTCCTGCTTGGCCGGCGGATTGTTCGGCAGCGGCCAGCCCTTTGCCGAGCGAATGTCGGTAGAGCCAACAACAATGCTTTTAGGGACTGGCTTTCTCTCATTTAACGATGTGTCACCTGGTAAGGCATGGTTCGGCAGTGGCCATGGCACCGTTTCTGCCGCCTTCCGGGCCTCCTCCGTGCTATGATCATGACACCACCAAATTGCAGCAGTATCTCGAGGCTTCACGCACTGGGAGAAGCTGCATCGGTGACGGGTGCAATACGATGCCCCAAGGCCGGCATCATCGGCGATAGGCAAGCGTCTGCTAGCCTTGTTGTCCTCTTGGCATGTCTTGCAGGTACGCGACGTCGCCATGGCTCTATCTGAGTGGCCAGGCCACTAACAAGCCAGTGCCACTGTGATGTGTGATGGGTCGCTGCGTTGCAAGGATGCCGCCGGCAGCTTCGCGGTGAGGTTCGTAGTCAATTCGGTGTGGAGCAAACGACAGCGCAAACTCGATGTCAACAAGAAGATGCCATCGGGCAATGCGCGATGATGGAGAAGACGGTGATTTATTGGGACGGCCACCCGTGGCCAGGCACCATCTCGTGGGCTCCAGCATTGGCTGAGATGCATTCTGCCTAACGAGGTGGCTGAGTGCACGCCAGCTGTCCCTGCAGCACGCCGCCCGAACGCGAGCCATCTCTACACTGTTGTTCCAAAGGCCAACAATAATCAAGTAAAATTGCCATTATGGGAGCATACGGCTGCTATAGTAATAGCATCCGGCTCTATCGGTCTATTGCATTATTCTGTTCAGAGTTTTTGCTCCAGGCTTTACTTCCCTAGCGCCCCAACCGTTGCGTGGTTAACAGATGGAAGGGAACCCTTGCTGGGACTTTGCACGTTTCTACCCCAGGCAAGGCGGGCTTCCAAATTAACAATGCCCGGTGTTCGGGGCATTTAAGCACTCCGCAATGCATGCTCCAGACTTCGCTGCCAAGCGTAAGCTTGTTTGTTTATTTGCTTGCTTTTGGGGGCCTCTCGGGTGCTGTGGCAGATGTATAGCATAAGTACTATGAAATGATGCACTGGTCTAACTGAGCATGAGCGTGTGCTTGGAGGTCGAGCCTCGTGGGAAATCTATGATGCGAATTGAGTAGGGAAAAAACAAAACAAAAGACATCTAGGACCTTTATGTGCCTCACCCGCTGAGTGTCTTGAAGGGACACCTTGCTTTTCAATTGCCAAACAGGGCAGAAACACCACCCCCCAGTAGGCATGTCCAGGGTAGATCGACAGATTGTGCAGCCATCTCCACCAACGCAAGAACCCACCGTTGGAACCGCACCGATGTGAAACAACGCTGAAGAACAGCTGTAGCATCCCCCCCGGCACAAGCACAGCCAGTCACAGTCGCCCATCCAACCCAGTGGTAGCACACATCCCTGCTCTGCAAGCTTCCCATTCTGGGGCTTAGACGCCGCCGCCCTCGCTCAAAGCGGTTGTTGCCCCAGGCAACGCTTCGTAATCTCTTTGTTTGGTTCCCCAAGCTCCAAATGAAGCTCCCCACTGCCGGGGACCGGTAAAGAAGGCGTCTGCCGCTCCGTATACTTGGCTCTGGTGTCCCCAAGTCCCGCGACTCCATGGCTGCTAGTTATTTCTGATCTTTACATTCTCTCAGCAGCCGAGACCAGACGTCGCCAGTCGGAGCCCTCACACGCAACTCCAGCTACATTCGCAACCGCGGCGCAAGCCGTCGCCCTCTCCGCCCCGACCTCCTCGAAGCCTCGCACTCGCACTACCAGCCCACCAGACTCGCCCCTTTGCACGAGCGCATTCCAAACTCCGAGTCAATCGCCATGGATGGGCAGCACACGCCCTTACGTCCCCCGGACTACATCCTTCCTCCCTACGATGAGGATGACTACCACACACCGACTGGCGGAAATTCAGCCGGCGTTCGACTATTGACGTCCAATGAGGAACCATATGAACAAACCTATGACCAACAGTACGAACAGCCGTAAGTTGCAAATGCGTTCCCTCCCCAACCTCCGCGGTCCAGTGAGCTTTCTGCGCCTCGCCATGTAATTCTCAATCACGCTCTGGTTGGCTCGAAGAAGGAGAAGCGCCCAAGATTGAAGATACGTCTGAAATCTTGATATGCCTCGCCAGTTTGTTGAAGAAGCACTGGAACCAAGCATTGGTTATTGTCTCTCTTCAGACAGCACTTTTACAGCCAGAGTCCCCCCCCAAAGAGCACATCTGCAAAGTTGCAGACCAAAGACCACAAAAACCAGAGCCCAGTATCGTCTTGACCGCCATGGGCCGGGATCTACCACCGATCCCGGAAGATGAGGGTCCTAGGCGGCGCAAGCTGCCCAAGATCCCGCATGGCTTAAACTTCTACCCTCCGGTGCCTCCTGTGCCTCCTCGACATGTATACCTCCCCTCGTGTGGTTGCCAAAGCTCACCTAAACCTCCTCCTCACAGAATCCATACCCCACGACGCAACTTGCATTACCAGAGCAGCATTCGCTCCTCGCCCTCGAGAACGGGCTCCATCATCGACGATGCTCCTTACATGGGCCGTCCTGACCACTCATACCTCTCTTACGACACCCGCGATGGCTCCCCCCAGCGGCCTTGGACACCTGCTTCTCGACTATCAGACTTCACAAGGTCCGATCTTTCTATGCCACCTCCCACGGGTTCCTATGAGCCTGCAGACCTAAACGGCAGCCCTCGACCAGGAACCCCTTCGTCTCGATATGGTGGAAGCCCACGACGGCCATTGCCCGCCGCGCCGCGCTTTGGAGGTGGAGCCCGCGATTCCCGCTCCTTTGCAGATGACGCAACAGTGTCTATCCCCCTCCACGGTGACGACGACGACGTATTCGGCCCCGAGTCTGACCTGAGCGATGCGCGTCCTCACCACGTCGATCGTTCTTCGTACCTGTCTTCCGAGTCCCAGGACACCCTTGGCGAAGAAGACGAGTACTACGAAAAAGAGGAGCTGTACGGACCAGCCCCCGATGGTGCCCAAGAGCGACGTGGTGTTCGCGCACCTCAGATGTCGAAGAAGGAGGTTCAACTTATCAACGGTGAACTTGTGCTGGAGTGTAAAATTCCTACCATTCTCTACAGTTTCTTGCCTCGACGAAACGCAATCGAGTTCACCCACATGAGATACACCGCTGTTACGTGTGATCCTGATGACTTTGTCGAGAGAGGTTACACACTGCGTCAGTCCATTGGAAAGACTGTGCGTGAAACCGAGCTGTTTATCTGCATTACCATGTACAACGAAGACGAGATTGGTTTCACTCGTACCATGCATGCTGTCATGAAGAACATCTCTCACTTCTGCTCCCGATCGCGCTCCCGTACGTGGGGTGACAATGGTTGGGAGAAGATTGTCGTCTGCATTGTCTCTGATGGACGTGAAAAGATTCACCCTCGTACTCTTGATGCTCTTGCAGCAATGGGCGTTTACCAGGACGGTATCGCCAAGAACTTTGTCAACAACCGTGCCGTACAGGCTCACGTTTACGAGTACACCACACAGGTGTCAATGGACTCAGATCTCAAGTTCAAGGGTGCTGAAAAGGGCATTGTCCCTTGCCAGATGATTTTCTGCTTGAAGGAGAAGAACCAGAGGAAGCTCAACTCTCATAGATGGTTCTTTAACGCATTCGGCAAGGCCCTCAACCCCAACGTCTGTATCTTGCTGGATGTCGGTACTCGACCCGGCCACAACTCTCTCTACCACTTGTGGAAGGCTTTCGACACCGACTCTAATGTTGCTGGTGCCTGTGGAGAGATTAAAGCTATGAAGGGTAAATATGGTGCCAACCTTCTCAACCCCTTGGTTGCTTCCCAGAACTTTGAGTACAAGATGTCCAACATTCTGGACAAGCCACTCGAGTCGGTTTTCGGCTACATTACTGTGCTTCCCGGTGCTCTGAGTGCCTACCGTTACCACGCCTTGCAAAACGACGAGACGGGTCATGGACCCCTGAGCCAATACTTCAAGGGAGAAACACTCCATGGCCAACACGCTGACGTTTTCACTGCCAACATGTACCTTGCCGAAGATCGTATCCTGTGTTGGGAATTGGTGGCCAAGCGAGGTGAAAGATGGGTCTTGAAATACGTCAAGGGATGTACTGGAGAGACTGATGTGCCTGGTGAGTGAAGCTGTCCCGATTCTCTGCCACTAACCGGCTGCTAACGTGCTCTAGATACTGTTCCTGAGTTTATTTCTCAGCGAAGACGATGGCTTAACGGTGCTTTCTTTGCTGCCGTCTACTCGCTTGTTCACTATAAGCAGGTCTGGGCAACAGACCACACCCTGGCACGCAAGATTCTCCTGCACATCGAATTCATCTATCAGTTCATTCAGCTCATGTTCACCTACTTCTCCCTGGCAAATTTCTACCTCACCTTCTACTTCGTTGCTGGCGGCTTGACTGATAAAAAGGTTGATCCATTTGGTCACGGTATTGCGAACGTCATCTTCCACATCCTGCGATTCTCCTGCGTGCTGCTCATAGCTACGCAATTCATCCTGTCTCTCGGTAATCGTCCTCAGGGCGCAAAGAAGTTTTACCTCATAAGTATGATTGTCTTTTCAATCATCATGGTGTATACTTCATTTGCAACCATCTACATCATTATTCGACAGTTTACGGGTTCCAATAAAGACATATCTATGGGAAGTAACGTCTTCACCAACCTCATCGTGTCTGTCTTATCAACAATCGGTCTATACTTTATCATGTCAATCATGTACCTTGATCCATGGCACATGATTACCTCCTCGGCGCAGTACTTCATCATGTTACCCAGTTACATTTGCACCCTTCAGGTGTACGCCTTCTGTAACACGCACGATGTTACTTGGGGTACCAAGGGTGACAACGTCATGAAGACTGATCTGGGTGGTGCTGTGGGTAAGGGTGAAACGGTCGAGCTGGAAATGCCCAGTGAACAGCTCGATATTGACAGCGGATACGACGAAGCCCTACGAAACCTCCGTGACCGTCTCGAAGTCCCCGAGAAGCCTGTTTCCGAAGCCCAGCTGCAGGAGGATTACTACAAGAGTGTCCGTACCTACATGGTGTTGTCCTGGATGATTGCCAACGGAATCCTCGGAATGACTGTCTCTGAGGTTTACAGCAGCACGGGCATCGGCAACAACTTCTACCTCACCTTCATTCTGTGGAGTGTGGCTATTCTAGCCGTGTTCCGCGCCATCGGCTCCACCACCTTTGCCATCCTCAACGCCATCAACATGATGGTGGAGGGTCGTGTCCGGTTTGCTCTCAAGGCGCCCAGGTGGTGGGGAAGTGTCAGCGATCGTGTGAGTGAAAAGATGAGCAGCGTGGGTACTCAGCTCAAGCAATAAGAACGTTGCTTTCATTTTTTTTTTAAGTTGCTTCTGTTCTTTTTTTTCTTGGCGTTGGGGACTTTTTCTCTGTGTCTATTCATCTACCACTAAAGCACGTTGGCGTAA
Organism: Calonectria pteridis; assembly: GCA_022837005.1. Classification (NCBI taxonomy): domain Eukaryota; kingdom Fungi; phylum Ascomycota; class Sordariomycetes; order Hypocreales; family Nectriaceae; genus Calonectria; species Calonectria pteridis. Next base: position 147,619 of record JAKZGU010000087.1, on the reverse strand, counting down.
GGTACAAAGGGGTTCTTTCTGGCATTGCATTTGTGCGGGACTCATCAATGCGGCCTTGTTATACTGGTTTTTTGTCTTGTTTGTATGACGATGTACGGGAACCCGAGATCGAAGATATGTTGTTTAATGCCCCCTCCATGATGTTGATTAGTTTCTACTTTTCTAAATAGTTCGATGCATGTTAGAGATGGACTGTATTCGAGATACGACCGGGATTACGGTGTTACGTTCTGAAGAAATATAAAGGATACCTGCGTTTGTTTGCATGATGAAGTTTCTCTCTGCTTCAATATCATCCATTGTGAAGATTACAGACATGTATAAGGGATTTTAAACATGTACGAAAGTGAAATTGCATTGCAACTCAGCTCACACGATCCGAAAATTGTATTGCAGAGAAATATATTTAATAAAAGATATCCCTACAGAGGAATACGTTCAAATCGTCCAACCAGTTACGCCTGGCCAAGTAAATCAAAACATAACAGTCATATACACAAACATGATACCAATTTTATAAACAAGACGCCCAGCTTTCCCATGATCATTTTGGTTATAAATAACTCGTTTTTCTTTCATCCATGCGTCATTCATTCAGCATCCTCTTCATCTTCGGGGATCTGGGACAATTGTTAGTATATGCAGTCACGGAGAGAAGTTAGATGGTTCCAAGACTTACGTTGTCGTGGAAGTTGCGTCCGTCAGTGGTAGCAGTGATGATACCGGCACGAATGCAGAAGTCACCGAAGCGCTCACCCTCCTCGCGCTCGGAAGCGTATCGCTTCAGAAGACCCTTCATGATGACGAGAATCTCCTCCTCCTTGATGCTCTGGCGGTAGAGCTTGTTCAGACGCTGTCCGTGGTAACCACCACCCAGGTACATGTTGTAGGCGCCGAATGCCTTACCGACAAAGGCAACCTCAGCAAGCCAGGGACGAGCGCAGCCGTTGGGGCAACCAGTCATACGCATGACGATGGAGTCCTGGCGGAGACCAACCTCCTCGAGGCAGCCCTCGAGCTTGGTGATGAGGACGGGCAGGTATCGCTCAGACTCGGCCATGGCGAGACCACAGGTGGGGAAAGCAACACAGGCCGAAGAGCTGAGACGGAGACCGGAGAACTGGATGTTGTCGAGCTTGTAATCCTTCATCAACTTGTCGAGGGCGGGGACGTCCTCGTCAGCAACGTTGCTGAGGATAAGATGCTGGTTTCCGGTGAGACGGAACTCGCCCTTGTGGACCTTGGCAATCTCGCGCAGACCAGTCTTCATCTGGAAGTCAGCAGTGTCCTCGATACGGCCGTTCTCGATGAAGAAGGTGAAGTGGTTGAGGCCAGTCTCATCCTTCTGCCAGCCAAAGGTGTCAACGTTGCTCTTGAACTCGAAGGGGCGCTCAGGCTCGAACTTCTTGCCCCAGAGTTCCTCGACGGTGGCCTTGAAGACCTCAACGGTCATGTCATCAATGGTGTACTTGAGACGGGCGTGCTTTCGGTTCTTGCGGTCACCGTTGTCACGCTGGACGAGCATGATCTTCTCACACACCAGGTGGACATCCTCAGGCTTAACGAAACCAAACATGCGTCCGGTCTGGGGGTAGGTCTTCTTGTTGTTGTGAGTAGTACCCATACCACCACCAGCAAGAATGTTGAAACCAGCAAGGCCACCATCCTCTCCCTTGATAGCAATGATACCAATGTCGTGGGCGTACACATCGGTGTCGTTGTGAGGGGGAATGGCAATGGTAATCTTGAACTTGCGGGGAAGGTAGGTAGGGCCGTAGAGGGGCTCGAAGTCCTGGACAGCATCACCACCAACCTGGACCTTCTTGTCGTTCTCATCAGTCAGCCAGATCTCATGGTAAGCAGAGGTGGCAGGGAGAAGGTGCTCGCTGATCTTCTTGGAATAGGCGTGAACCTCCTTGTGGAACTTGGACTGGGTGGGGAGAGAACTGCACATGACGTTTCGGTTCACGTCACCACAGGCGGCGAGGGTATCCATCAGAGCACGGTTGATGGCCTGCATGGCAGGCTTAAGCTTGCTCTTGATAACACCATGGAACTGGAATGTCTGACGAGTGGTGAGCTTCATGGTCTGGTTACCCAGCTCGTTGGCAATGTCGTCCATCTGGATCCACTGCTTGGGGGTAGAAACACCACCAGGCAGTCGGCATCGAATCATGAAAGAGTAGGCAGGCTCCAGACCCTGGGCCTTGCGCTCATCTCGGACATCACGGTCATCCTGCATATAAGTGCCGTGGAACTTTGTAAGCTGCTGGTTGGAGGCGGAGATAGCACCAGTGGAGGTATCCTTAAGATCCTCCAGAATGGTGCCACGAAGGAAGTTGGAGGCAATCTTGATGTCCTCGTTGGTGATGGGGGCGGGTTCCTCAGGGAGGCCATCAACGTTGTCGACGCCAAGAACCTTCCAGATCTTGGTCTCCCACTCCTGATAACCGGTCTGGTAACCATCGGGATCCTGGTCATCACCAAGGCCGATATCGCAGAGGTGCTTACCACCGAGGTTGGTCAAAACACGCTCAAGATCCTTGGCAGGCTTGTTGTAGTAGATCTTGTCCTCCTTGCGGGGCCAGTAGTGGCTGTCACCCAGACCGAAGACGGAAAAGTTGACAGTGGCCAGGTCAAGGTCGGTGCTGTCCTTGATGGCATCCCAGAAGGCCAGACCGTTCTGGGGGAACTCACCCTGACCAGCAGTGGAGGTGATGAAAACAACATTCTCCTCAGTGGGGAGGTCCTCAAGAGGGTAGTCTTCCATGGCGAAGACGGAAGTCTTCAGGCCACGAGCACGACCACGGTTGGCAAGTCGCTTAGCCAGGTTACCGGCGTTACCACCATCGGAGGCGAAGAGAACGGTAAGGGGAGCACCCAGGAGACCCTCAAGAAGCTGGTTGTAGGCATCCTTGGCCTTGCGCTTCTGCTGAGCTCGCACCTCAGTACCAAAGTCCTGAGCAACGGCAGCAGCAAACTTGGGCTCCTTGTTCATGAGCTGGGTCAGCTGGTTATCACGGGCAAGGAACTTCTTCAGCTCCTCCTTGATCAGCTCAGAGTCAAGAGAGAAGTTGGGCAGGCCCTTCTTCTCGTTCTCGGGGTTCCAGCGGTACAGGGGCCAGTATCCAGCATCAACGGCCTTCTTGGTCTCCTGAAGAACGGTGAGGGGAGAATCAGTCTCGCCAAAGTAAGGCAGGTAAGCCAGAACGACGGAGGGACCCTCGAACTTGTCAGCCTCGAGGAAGGCCTGGAGCACCTGAGTGTAGGAGCTGTAGACGGCAGTGGAAGCGACGTAGACGTTTCCAAAGTTCATGGCGTACAGACCAATGTCCTTCTTTCGTCGGTTGGCATCAGCAGCAGCTCGCTCAGAGTAGGGAGTAGAGTCGATGATCAGCAGGTTGACGTTCTCGCCGGAAGAGAGAACGTGGTGGACACCGGAGTTACCAAGATCGTAGGACCAAGCATCGGAACCGGTGAGCCAGAGGGACTCCTTGCGGAAGAGACCCTTGGCAGTGAGGAGCTTTTGGGCCGTGGCAGAGCCGTCAGTCTCAAGGCGAGAAATTACATCGTCGGCGATTTCAGTCGACTTGGTAGCGTCCTCGGCGTTCACAGCCCATCGAGCGAGCCAGCTCTTGGGGGCATCAGTGACGAACTCACCACTGGTGGCAGCCTCCTTGACCTCAGCAACAAACTGGCTGCGGCGCTCCTTGCGAGCCAGAAGCGAACCGAAACCAAACTCGGGGCTAGCAGCGACAGTGGCAGAAAGACCTGTGGTGGCGGACTTGATAGCATTGGCGACGTAGGCGCGGTTGCCAAACAGCTGGTCGAGAATCTTGTTGTAAGCAGTCTCAAGCTTGGGAGCAGCGATATCATAACCGGTGGGCTCCTTGTAGGCGCTCTTCTTGCCAACCTCGAGGTTCTGGATGGGCTTCTCAGCTGTGAGGTTCTGGAGAACGCCACGGAGAGCCTGTGTCACAGTCTCGGGGGCTATGTAGCCGAGCTGGTGACCCACAATGGTCTCAACGCCACCAGGGCCACTCTTGACAGAGGTGAGGACGTCAATGAGGAGAGGACCCCACTTGGTGGTCTTGCGCTGGATCTGCTCGAGAACAGCGATCCTCTTGATGGACTTGGGGATGGCGTCAACTAGCCTGGAGCCAATCCAAGGTCGGTAGAGACGAGGGGTAAGGATGGCGGTGTTGGCGAAGATCTCATCGGACTTGGCGCCATCAATGGCCTCGGCAAAGGTGCCAGCATCAGAGCCGAAAATAAACAAGCAGTTCTCGGCGTTGGGAGCACCCGAGTACTCAAAGGCGTTGTATTCGCGGCCAGAGGCAGTCTTGAGCTGAGCCCAGATGCGAGTGGCGCACTTGTAAATCTCCTCAGAAGTGACCTGCGCAGGGGCACTCTCGACAGTGGTGGCGGCCGAGGACTGGGCAGCGGGAGTGGTGGATTGGCTGTCTGTGCTCGACTTGACTGATGTTCCAGCAGAGGGGGCCTTGGAGGCGGTGGCGCTGGGAACGGGAAGAGCTTCGGCCTTCTCGGCCTGGACAGTAACGTCGCGGTCCGAAGAGACGGCAATGTGGCCGTCGTCGGCGTAGATGCCTGTGGGGGTCGAGGTAGTACCGGCCTGGAATCGACGAATGCTGTCGATGTCGAGAATATCGCGAACAACGGTGGCGTCCTCGATAGCTATGGGCTTGTCGTCTGCAGAGGTAGAGGGAGCGAAGAAGTGGATGACACCCTTACCCGTACGCACAGCAAGGGCATGGGCAGTCAAGGCCATGTCCTGAGCCTGCTGGAGCGTCTCTGACTGAACAAAGGTCCATCCTGAGTTGCGGACGGCGGTGATGACCGAGTAGTCGGCGAATGTTCTGGACTGGAGAGAGACATGGAGGACCACGGGGTAGTTGGCCAGCTTATAGAGGTGGGAGACGGAGGGGAGGAGGATGGTGGAGGTGGTGGTGACGGAGACGAGCTTGCCGGAGCGGATGGGGGTGTAAACGGAGAGCAGAGGGTCGGCATTGTGTCTCACGGGGAGAATCTGGGAGGGGAACCAATCAGTATTGTTGTCGATGTAAAAGAGCTTCTCTCTTCAGCTCAATTGCAGTGAGAATGTCGTCGCAATTCAGGGTCTGAGACAAAGTTTTTGACTCAGATCTTCATGCATCATGTTTCCTCCCTCCCATCCCACCACAAGCAGCAGGGGTTTAATGGAGGGGCCGACGAGCCGACGCAGGGACATGGGCAACCAGTGAAAATGACGACTGACGACCGAAGGAGGGGCAGTTTTTTTTTTAAGGCAGCGGCTTACCTCTGGGACTGAGTCGGCGGCCTGGGCGACAAGGCCTTGGTCTTTGCGACCAGCATATCGCTTCAGGTGGGAGGAGAATTCGGAATCGGTGCCGATGGCAGGCTGGACAGAGACGATGACATCGCTGGCGAGGTAGGCGATTCTTGCAACTGCGGGGTGAGAAGCGCAATGTTAGCCGAGTTTTTTCGTCCAGTGCATGCATTTGCCTGTTTCAATCAATGGCAGGGAATTTCGGCCTGGGATTCGGCATTGAGCGCAGTGATGTCGCCATTTTCGCCTCCTCCCAAAAAAAAAAGTTGACCCATTAAGAGAGGAAGCAAAAAAAGAGGCTCGAGACGACCACCGGCTCGTTATGTAGCTCTTAGCACCACGTTGTCACCAAACCCAATAGCCGACTCCCACCAATTCCACAGCAACCACCAAGCAAGTCCAATGCACCATAGGCAAAACAAACAAAAGCGGCGGATGGGTGTGTTGTAAGGGCTACTCACCAGCCTCCTCGGGCGTGCGAATCTGGTGCTGTGAAGCGGCGTCCATCTTGTTGTGTGTGTCCCTGTCTTGTTGTTCTCCCGCACAGCTACCTCTTGGGGTATCAGGAATTGGGAGCCGGGTGAGGGAGAGACGAGGGAAAGGGAGTGTGTGTCAGAGGAATATAGGAATGAAGAAAAGAAGGAGAGGAGAAGAAGGAGGAGGGAGGCGGTTGAAGAATAAAGATGTCCCGGAGACCAAGACTTCAAGCTCACGCGGGCCTCTCGTGGGGAGGGGAGGGGGGGTGTTGCGTTAGATTAATTTTTTTTAAACCCTGGGCCTCTGGGCCTCTGGTTTCTAAAGGGAATCTTCTCTATGGATCGCTTCAGATCCGGACGGACCAGGAAGGGAAAGGGAAGGCAAGCTGGTTCCGTCGTCGTGTTATTGCCCTTGCCGTGCTTGGACTGGTCCCGTCTCGAGCACTCGTCTCACCCCTCGCAACGGGGACTAGGGCCCTGTCTGCGAATGTGGAAATACGTTCAAAATGGGCAATTGGGCCCTCCGTCAACCACCGAGTTTTTCCCCGCGCCAGCGCGAGAGCCCAAGAATCGACGACAACAAACGGCGACAACGACGCTTGGTGAATCTTTGCCAACGATTGCGTGATCGATTAGCGGGATATGCCAGCCCCGGACGGTGCTACGGGACCCACCCCACACTTCGCTGGGCCCCGGGGCGCGCGCTGCCAAGCTGCTCTCCAAAGGCGCCTGCGAGTCCACGGCTGCGCTCCGGGCAGTGAGCAAACCACTTCTCGGACCTCTGCGCCGCGACCACCGATGACAAATGGTGTCTATGGGATTTGCCTGGGATGGGCCAGCGCCCCAGTGACATCCGTCGCAGCGAGCCAATCGCCGGCCCCTCTCATGTGCTGGCAGCGTCGACGAGCGACTGCCCAGGGTGGCCTACGTCGACGCTGCCCCCACCCCGACTTCCTGCTGCCACACCGACCGACGGCCCGCACGGAGGGCAGACAGCCTTGAGGCGAATGGCGCAAGGGAAATGCCTCTTTTTTTCTTTCCACCAGGCACCCCCGCCTCCCAGGGGTCCAATGCCAGCCCAGCTCCGACTACCGGCCGGCCGCCGGTCGTTGGCGATGACACCATCCGTCGATGCAGCACGAACAAAAGACATGACGGCGTCTCACGCACACAGGCTCATTGTGATGCCACCGTCCCGGGTGATGCCACGGACCCTGTGCGATGCCGCAGGGAACCGGATACATTGTTGGGTTGCTTTACTTTCCAGACATCCCGTAGTCCTCTCATTCGGCAATGGCACGCGAGGTACCGTAGATGGATGAACCCGAAATATTCATCCCGTCTCCGCTCCACGATGCAATCTTTCTCCCATTGCACGCCCCAAAGTGAAACCGGCTGACTGATTGATTAACGCGATATTCATCATTGGCTATTGCACTGTCTCTGAAAGTCTATCAGTTGCTCACTAATCGTCTAACAGCCCTGTGCCATCTCCACTGTGAGTCTCCATATCTACCGCTAGCCTTCTCCGAGCCATGTCAACTCCCGAGAAAGACCCCGACAGGACGGGTAAGAGAACCTTGGGCGTCTTTTTTTCAGTTTCCTCACAGTCGTGGCGTTCCTGTCAATGTAATTCTCTCCTGTTTGGTAGATATATAATGCTAAGTACTACGTGATAGGTACAATATGCTACTTGTTATTATCTCGTCTCATTATTCCACCTCTTTGCTTGTTTGTTTGTATGTTTGCTTGTCTTGTTCCCTGAAAAATGCTGGCCATTAATCGATTCATGCCATGCCAATGCAAAAGCACTGAACACCAAACCAAAATGAAATCAGCCTCCGCGTCTTCGTGTGTTGCCCAGAATTAACAAAGTGATGATCCCTTCTGCACCCTGCTGCCCGACATGCCGCAAGCCGCATCACGCAATGCCGCCATCCTAATTCCATAGCAGCCACATGCAGCCAAAGCCGCAGGCCGCAAGCCGCAACGCCCCCCGGTCCCTCAGACTTGCCGCACTTTCGCCGCAGACGCCGCCTTTGCCCCGGCGCCGGCCGAGTCTTCAGACATGATTCGATTCCCGCCCCGGACTGCTATCCGTTGGCGCCGACACCAAACAAGGGACCCGCCCGATCTGCTTGGCTTCCCTTCACCGTAACCCCCAAAATTGCTGCTTTGCCTTTTGTAGTCGTAAGAAACCCGAGACGCCGAACCACTGATTGGAAACCAATACAATATTACAGGTCTTTTCCTTGTCCACAGTCTCATCCTTGCACCAGTGGGGTTGTTGCAGGCAAAAGGTGCATTATCATGTATGTTGCACGATAAGATCGACATGACGCCTTGACTAGCCTCGTCTTCGAAACTTGGTCCAAGCACATATCATGCTTAATCTCGCCTCGCCTCACTTCACGCCATGTCAAGGACGGGGGCAGCGCAGGGTCAGTTGCTCTAAACCTCTCCAGCGAGAGTACCGACGGCGCCGGGCTTGTTGTGGTCAACGCCCAAGGCCCATTCACCAGTTTCTTGCTGGTCAATCCAGTAGCCACGGCCCCAAGAGACCATCAGGCGGCCAACACGGCCCTTGCGGCCCTCACCGTCTGGTAGGTCCTCCGCGAAAGGACCATCGAACTCGTCGACACCAGGGCCTTCGAGGATCATGAGCTGCATATACTTCTGCAGGACCTGCTTGGCGTAGGCCATGACGACGAAGCTAAAGTATACGCGGATGAGCATGGAGGCGGTAATCAGCAGCATGCTGGTGGCCGTCTCCTGAGGCACAACCTTTCCGTGGATAGCAGTCTCGCGTCGGAGACCCTGGACGCCCTCAACGACCATCTCAGGCAGCTTCGAGGGCGAAGCGCTCAATGAATCCGTGCTCTGGCTTGCGAAATACCAATCCATACCGAAGGCGGCGGTGCAGGCGATGTTGATGCCGGTGTCGAGAACATAGACCCAGGCCAGGGCTAGGCATTCGAAGGGGCTCTGTCGTCGGATGTGAGGGATGAGTGTCGCCAGCAGAACCAGGATGCCGATCGAGTAGACGTAGGTTGAGAGCTGGAGGAGCGAGAGCTGGTAGCCGGTCAAGATGGCGAGAAGTCCGTAGACGCCGGTGACCTTGTTGAGGATGAGGGCGAGGGAGATGACCTCTGTGCCGGTCTGGAGGCTGATGAAGCCCAAGAGGGTCTAAAGGAGAAGTCGGGTCAGCATTCCATGGTTGACTTGGTCGTCGCGATCCTGTCGTGCAGGAGACCCGAGGCCTCCACCCCCAGATTCGAGTTTCTCCTTACCTTCGGCCGGGGCACCCGCAGGTACAAACTGGTAAACCTCGACATGGCGGATTAAAGACCAAAAAAACAAGAGGCGGTGATATTAAGTTATTAATGTCCTCCCGCCAGTGACGTCGAGCGGGCGCGTAAAAAGGTTCCTGAGGGCGAGGGCGCAAAGCAAACCGAGGAGATGCGGAGGTGGAATAAGGAAAGGGAGACGAGGGAAGGGAAAATCTACGAAACCCTGTGTACGCGGTGATGACGGAAATGATGCGAACCAGGGTCCGTCCGTTGATCAAGAGGGAAAAAAAAGAGCCTTGTCCCCTTTGCTTGGTCGCGCGCCCCACTGGAACACACACTGGCTGGTCTGCTGGCTTCGGCTCCCGCAAAAATAAAGAAGTGCGCTCCTTCGGACATCCGTGGCTCCCGAGATGGCGCGGCAGAGAGAGGGGGTAATTAGCAGCGCCAGCAAATGAGCGAGTCGCAAATCAGGCATGGCATCACGTGCCCATCGACAAGACAACCAGCCGGCCCTCCTGAGCCAACCGTTGAGTGCTGACTCAGCTCCGCTCGGTTTCGCTCATGGATCCGATCAGCCATCACGTCACTGTACATGAGTTAAAGATTCGCGGCGCAGCGTACGAAGGCGCGCGGCGCAGAAACTCTGTATTCTGTGTGTACGTAGTCGGAAAATAAGAAAGCGAAATAAGCAAATAACCAAGAAGCAAGATCATCAATTCGGCCTTGTTTTGCTTTAATTGGTGTCTTGTACTTATTTCCGTCTGCCCCTGCTCCACCTTCTCGTCAGCCTTGCTTGTTGATCCGTATCTGTCCGCGTATCACTTGTTTCGTCGCGTATCCCGTCGCCAAGTAGGGCCACACCAGTTTATTACGCAGGCCTGGCCGGGGCTGCCGAACCTTGCGCTGGTGAAACATGGCATCTGAATACGACTTTTTTTTCTTCCGTGTATTCTATCCGTAAAGAATTACAGCCGCACCGTGCGGGATTCAATTGCAAATACGTATTTACAATTATTTGTTCCCCTGTCGCGGTGCTAACAAAACGCTGTCTAGTGTCGAAATATTAACACCCGCCCACCACCACATGTCCATGAAATAAGACTCTTTTTTTCCTTTCTATTTTTCTTCCGTATTTAATATTTTTACTGAATTTGAAGATGCGCTTAAGCAGCGTTCTGCACTTGCACCTCACCGTTGGCAAGGCCGAAGTAGGCGGCTACAGGCTTCTGGGCCTGTAGCTGCTTGCCGAGCTTGACGGCCTCGGCGCCGTTGAAACCGTGGAAGAGACCGATCTCGACAATGCCAGGCAACTTAAGCAGCTCGGCGGCCAGAGCGTTGATTTCCCAGACACCATCCGCGCCCTGGCCCTTGGTCTCGGCATTCAGGTCCTTGGCCAGCAGGAGAGGTGGGAATGGCGCGTCGATGATCCACATGCCGTTGTCAGTCACACACTCGCCAGCTTTGCTGGGCAGGCCGGAGCGAACAGCGGGGGCGGGCGAACCCATTTCGCGGAGACGAATAAGGACATCGGGGGCGGCGAGGGGGAGGACCTCAAGGGGGATGGTCTTCCATACGGTGCAGAGGCGCGGCGACTGCTTGCGGTAATCTGTTGTGGCGCGCTTGAGTCAGCTTCCTTTTTTTTTTCTCAGCTGCTAGTGAGGGGCAACATCATGACCCATCATATCATGGGACTTGCGAATGACTAGAAAGCAAAGGAAAAAACTCACCGGCCACAGCAACAAACTTCTTGGCCGCAATGGCGACGAGCTTCTCCTGGAAGAGGCAAGCACCTCCACCCTTGATGAGGTTTAGGTCCTCGTCAACCTCGTCAGCGCCGTCAAAGGCGACGTCAAGCGCCACAGGCTTGCCGTCGACGACAGGACGCTCGTCCAGGTTAGCCAGAGTCAATCCCGCGTTGCGAATCAGACCCTTGGACTGGCTGCCGGTAGGAATAAAGGTCATGCCACCGTAGAACTCGGGGCCCTTGCTCACAATGGCCTCGACCACGTACACGACGGTGCTGCCAGAGCCAATGCCGACATACTTGTACTCGGGGAGCAAGTGGTCGTTGACGGCCTGGTAAGCGGCCGACTTCTTGGCCGATTCAACTAGCGATACTGCAGATGCCATTGTATTTGTGGTTTTATTTGTTTTTTTCGGCGCGAAAGTGTGACGGGAAAATCTGAGTGGTGTAGGTGACGATGGAGCTCAAGTACCCCACGTTTCGATGACAATGGCTGGTGATAAGGCGGGGTGATGGTCTTGGATTGTTCCGCTACAGCGGGGGGGTGGAGGCGTTTTTATCCTTCGGGTCCAACAAGGCGATGGAGAAAGGTGACCAAGGGGCCAGAAATCACACTATGTTTCTCCGATATGTATTTTTTTTGGCTGCTTTTGCGACAAAGATGCTACTGCGAGGTCCGAGGGGTGTTGACCGAAGCAATGTATGAGCTAGAGGCGTGTAGGGTAGGCAATGCGATTGGGCAGTGCGAGAAAGGAGGCATGCACGAACCAAACCGGCAATTTCGGCGAGGAAGCGCAAGTATAGCTTTTAGATTTTTTAAATTGCGGTGCATCAGGAGTAGAGATAAATCATTGAGCTGGAGCTAGGTTGGAAATGACGTAAATGCATGGATCCCTATGAGGAGTTTTTAGACACGGAGTGCTTCACATGAGCAAATAGGAAGAAAAAACCTCGCGGCTCGAGCGGACCGAGTTGCATGTAAAACAAGACGAGCGTGGTTGTGATTGCCTAGTTCGTAAGAGCTAATGTGGGCAAACGAACCAAAAAAGGGAATGTCATGTACGTCAAAAAAAAACCAAGCCAAGGATCAATGTGATAGACCTGTTGCAGATGACGAAATGGCACGCGGTGGAGAGCAGATGCGGGATAGGTGAAGGGTGAGGGGCAGGCAAATTAGACAGTGATAACATCGACGAGCGCCTTCATTCGCCCGGTGCACATGCACAAGCACAAGGCACTTGTTCGCATGTCGAATCCCGAGCATTGTTCAGATAATGATTTCCGAAGCTGCCAGGGACCAAACACAAGTTAAATCGGAGCGGAAGAAACAAAGCCGTCAAAACACTCGTTTAAAGCTGTCTGAGCTCGCTTCGCTCGCTTCTACATCAGCTAGGTGCTAGCGGCAAAGGGATTGCCGACCATCGGCGGTCATGGCAGAGCAAACGAAAATGAGGAAAAATAATAAATAAGTATTGTGTGAAAGCATTAATGTTGTGTCTTATATAACGATCGTAGGTTCGTAGTCCTGGCTGTATTATACAAGCTCCCGCGCTCAGATCCACACGCTATGCTTGATATCCTGTCCCGTGAATCGAAAGCGCAGATGCCTCATTGATGGCGCGCTAGCACTGCTTGACCTTTCCTCCCTGGATACTCCTATACTCCAATCCCGAGACTTGGTTATGGGAAGGTTATTTAACATGCGCAGCCGTCTTGTGAAGGTTGAGTCGTGCTCGTCTTGACGTCGATCACTGCAGAAATGACACGTTAGCAATTGAGGCCTCAGGAAAGCGCAGCGGTTTGGAAACATACTCTGGCTCGAAGCTTGTGCGGCAGCGTCAGTGCCCTCCATGCCAGGCAAAGCCTGGGCTATCCTCTTAAACAGGTTCTTGACGTTGTGGCCTAGCTTTGCGCTGGTCTCGACAAACATCAAGTTGTTCTTCTTGGCCTCCTCCTCACCCTGCTGTGTGGTGACTTCGCGCTTGTCGTTCAAGTCGGTCTTGTTGCCTACCAGGACGATAATCACGTCGTTGCCTCGCTCAGCTCGGACGTCGTCGATCCACTTCTTGGTATTCTGGAATGATTTGGCGTCTGAGAAGAAAGCATGTCATGTTAGCATGTAGTTTGGATGCCTGCGGTGGGCTAGGAGAGGGGCCGGAGGGAGCCGTGGTGGGGTCATGGCCAGCTCAGGGGGCAAACGTACTTGAAATGTCGTAGACGACAACGGCGACGCTCGAGTCACGGATGTAAGAGGGAATCAAGCTTCGGAAACGCTCCTGTCCGGCGGTATCCCACAGCTGCAATCGCACGGTTCGGTCCTCGAGGTACATGGTCTATATGGATTGAGCGTCAGTCGGGATGGGGTCGTGTGCCGCATCGCTATCCAGACGTGCTTACCTTGGACAGGAAATCAATGCCGATGGTCGCCTGGTACATGTTGTCGAATGAATCGTACATGAAGCGAGTAATCAGAGAAGTTTTTCCCACTGTCGAGTATTGCCGTCAGTCAAAGTCGTCGGTTGGACGCGGGCCGGACTCGTCGGTCGGTCGGTCGTTGACGTACCACTCTGTTCACCAAGGAACACAAGCCTGGCGAGGAATTCCCGTTAGCGATGAATGCGAAAAGGGGCCCGGAGAGGCATACTTGAACTTCTTCAAGGGGTTGTTGTATGAGCCGCCAGCCTGCGCCATGGTTGCGGTATTGTTGGGGAATTATTAGAGAGTCGGGGAGAGGTGAGAAAGACGGTGATGTAGCTCGACGGTGGACGAGACGTCGGTGACAAGAGATGGGATGACAGAGGGAAAAAGAGCAGAGGCGCAAGGATGGGGGTAAATGCGGTGGACGCGACTGAGTCGTGGTTGTCCCGAGGCGTTGAGGCGAGCGTCGACTGTTCGAGACCTAGAAAGGAGGTTACGAAGTCAATCTTCGTCAACGGGGCCTTGAAGTGGAAGGAGGATACCGTTTGCCAACGTACAGAGCTTAAGGCTTTTTGGAGATGAGAGTCCGCCAAAACGACTGGGGCACCATCTGACAGGTCTCCGTCTAAGACGTGACACGTGCTTGGCAAGATTATCGTCTCCGTATAAGACGGAGGCGCTGGATCAGGACTAGGGAGACCCTTGGTCTGCACTTTTGATTGGACATGGCGCAGGAGCTCCACTAAAAAATTCAAGAGCCTGTCTCAATCCCCCACTACCGCCAAAAGCCTGCATTTCTGCGATCGCCAGGAACATCTGAAATTTCACACAGGTTTCCGCTACCAGCAGCTCGAATCTGGTACCAGACATGCCTGTTATCCAGTCCAAGACTGCCGGGGCCGGCGAGGCCCCCAAGCAATTCAACCAACCCTCTCGAAAGGGCAAGAAGGCCTGGAGAAAAAACGTCGATGTCACTGAGGTGCAGAAGGGCTTGGAAGAACTGAATGAGGAAATCATTCGAGGGTATGGCCTCTCTCCCCAATCCCGCCCTCTCCCTCTTATGCTAATCACATCAATTTCATAGTGGTGTTGTCAAGGAGAAGGCTTCTGAAGATCTTTTCACCCTCGACACAGCCGGCGACTCGACCATCGCTAAAAAGTCAAAGCATGTCAAGAAGGGTCTCAAGGCCGACGAGATTATCAACCAGCGCTCCGCCGTCCCGGCCGTCTCTATGCGCAAGCGGCCCAGCGACAAAACCAACAACGGCATCATCCCCGCGAAGCGCCAGCGAACCGACTGGGTATCCCACAAGGAGCTCTCCCGCCTAAAAAAGGTCGCCGACGGGCAGCACAACACCACCGTCGAAGTCAACGATGCCTCCTACGACCCTTGGGCCATGCCCGTTGCCGCTAAGAAGGAGAATGTCGACGACTTCCTAGAAGAGGAGAAGGCTGCCAAAGCGCCCAAGTCCATGAAGCTGAAGCCCATCTCCCTGCTTGAGAACGGCAAGCAAGTGCCCGCTGTTCAGAGGCCCTCAGGAGGCTACAGCTACAACCCCATGTTTACGGATTATGAGGAGCGGCTGGCCGAGGAGAGCGAAAAGGCCCTCGAGGCCGAGCGCAAGCGGCTGGAGGCTGAGAAGCTACAGCAGGAAAAGCAAGAGGCTGTTGCCCGGTCCGCCGCCGAGGCCGAAGCCGCCGAAGCCCGCGCCAACCTGTCAGAATGGGAGGAGGATTCGGAGTGGGAAGGGTTCCAGACCGACGCTGAGGATGAAAAGCCGACAGCCAAGCGACCCCAGAGAAAGACCCAGGCCCAGCGCAACAAGATCAAGCGCCGCAAGGAGGAGGAGCGCCTGGCCAAGCACAAGGCCGCCATTAAGGCCCAGCGCCGCCAGGAGCACCGCATTCTGGAGATTGCCGAGGAGGTCGAAGAGACGGAGCAGAACCGCCAGATGATCCTGGCCGTCGAGTCCGAAGACGACGAGGCCGTCGCCGAGCTCAAGGACCACAAGTTGCGCCGCAAGCAGCTCGGCAAGTACAAGCTCCCCGAAAAGGATCTGGAGCTGGTGCTCCCCGACGAGCTGCAGGAGTCGCTGCGCTTGCTCAAGCCAGAGGGCAACTTGCTCAAGGACCGATATCGCAGCATGCTCATGCGTGGCAAGGTCGAGAGCCGCCGCCACATTCCATTCAAGAAGCAGGCCAACCGCAAGTATACCGAAAAGTGGACGTACAAGGATTTCACGATTTAGATCAGCAACTAGACAAACAAAAGCAGTGTTGGAGTTTAGCGAACCACATTTGTATTTACGGGCCATGTCGGTTTTCTTTTTTCTTTTTCTGTCACGTTTTATTTATCCTGGTCATGGATCTCGGTGCCCATTATGGTTCTATGGTTTATACACGCCAAGGAGAGCCCAAAATGAATACATGTCGATCTAATACAACTTCGCTATCCATCACCCGTAATACTCCAAAGGGGAAAAAATAATTTGCAGGATTAATACACAAAACTGCAGCGTGTCGTAACATAGTGACCCTGGCTGCCTGCACCAACTTCTTGGGAACGAATATTAGATGGCTACTCAAGCCTTCAACTTTTGTCTAAAACCTTTTGTTTAGAAGCTCATCAAGTCTGTGATAATAAAAGTTAGTTAAAAAAATCTCAACATCCGTCATCAAAGACAACGTACCTCGACCGAACAGTCCTCGTTTGGCCCAGTCCATGGCCATTAAACTTCGAGTGCGGAAGCTTACACTCTGTGCAAAGTATACTGATCGCCATGCGTACACAGCCCATAGGCCACCGGCGTAGTTGTAACCTTGACCGAGATCAAACACGGCCGAGTTACCGATGTAAGCCAAGCTGCCAAGATGGCGGTACTCAAATGCTTTGAATACGGCGGCATCTACATCACCGTCGTGAATATCGTTGATACTAAGTCCCTCAGATAAACGAGCCATGCGGTTAAACTTGCGTGCGAGATATTGTCCTTGTTGGTGGGCACGCTGGGCGGTTGCTGGTAGAGAGGTGAGCTTGTTATCGATTTGGGTGAGAAGGTCCCGCAATTCGTTAAAGTCCAAGGTACCTGAACGGTCCTTATCGAACTCCATGAACAGCTTGTCAAGTCGTTTGAGATGGTCCACAGCCTGAGGGAAGCGCTTTTTGACGTCCTCGGCAACAGAACGCCAATCATTGAAGTGTAGCTGAAGAGTTTTGGGATCCTTGCCCTTCTTCCATGCAATAGATTGGAGGAAGGTGATGATATGGTCTGCGACATTGTTTTGGACAGTGGAGCAATCACCAATGGCATAAACATCGCCCAAGGGAGCCCCTTTTATGCGGAGGTGTGTGTCTGTCTCTATTGCACGACGATTGTTCTGGGCCTTGCCTAGTCGCTCGGCAATAGTCTTTGCAAATCCAGTTTGGGAAACACCAGTAGACCACAAGCAGAATCCTATGGGGAGCTCTTTGGTCACAATGCTGCCGTCATCCTTCTTCTGGGTGAAAACAACTTTGTCTGCTTGGACTTCCTTGACCCGGGCATTTGTTAAAATGTCAACTTGATCGCGGGCAAATCGCTCTTCAGCATATTTGGAGACAGTTTCATCATAGGTGTTGAGGATGTGACTTCGGCTTTGAATCAGATGAACCGAGATCTCATTGCGCAGGAGCTTAGGGAAATGTCTGGTCAGATCTTCGTTGAGAAGATCAAAGAGCTCAGCAGCAAATTCAACACCCGTGGGGCCTCCACCACTGATGGCGAAAGAAAGAAGTCGCTTGCGCTCTTCGTCCGATGTGGTAGGGAGACAGGCGAGTTCAAGGTTCTGAATAATCTTGTTTCGAATTAAACGAGCGTCATTGATGTCTTTGAGGAAGAAGGCGTTCTCGAGACCTTTGACACCATGTGGGTTTGTAACAGAGCCAACGGCGACAACAAGCTTGTCATAGGGAACATAGAACCGTACTTCTTTGCCCTGAGCATCCTTTTGGGAAACTTCGACTAATTTGTGAGAAAAGTCAATATTTTCAGCTGAAGCGCGAATGAAGTGGCCCTTGACGCGGCTGAGGATCCGGCGGATCGGTTCGACAAGAGAGCGCATTTCAAGAGTCCCAACGGTTGCGGAAGGGAGCATGGGAGTGAAGAGGAAGTAATTGGTGGGCGAGATGACAGTTACATGATAATCATCTGGGTTGAGCTCCTTGAGAAGCGCCACTCCGCCCCATCCACCACCTAGAATTACAAGGTGAGGTTTATTCTTGAGTCGGCGTTTTTCTTCGCAGTCATCGTCGTCGATATATACTTCGGCGATGGGCAAGTTCTTTTCGCCGCCTCGGTGGGGTTGGAGCGCAAGCTTGGAGACCTCTATATCGCTGGCAATGGCATGTTCCTTGTAAGTGCTAGCGTCGTAGAGAAAGAAGCCCAGTACTCCGACCCCAAAGAGGGTAATTGAGGTGCCGAGCGTCGCAGCGGCGCGGTAGGCAAAGTTGAGCAATGGCGAATTCCGTTGCGGAAGAGGCTTGCCTGAGAGCGAGCGCGTAAAGTAAGTGGAGGGCAGTCGTTGGGCGGCATCATTCGTGGCCTTGGGACGACCGTTTGCGGAGGTTCCGGTGATCTTGCTGAAGCTTCGTAGCTGGGTAGATTGCTGGCGGGTGGATATCAGAGCTAGAGTGTGTCTTGGGTTGGCAATCGCAGTTGGTTGGCGCACGCGCGCAAGGCGCATCGCCGTCAGAGCTGTAGCCGGCATGATGCTATTTTGAGCGCAGGGTCAGGCTTCGTACGAGGTGCGCTGAATGTCTGAAGACGAAGTCGGGAGGAAGAGGGGTGTTGGGAGCTAACACCAACTCAGCATGTCGCGAGAGAGGTGTTTTGGGTAGAGGGAGAAGTGACCGACGGAAGTTCAATGGATCGCAAAGGACGGCAAAGAAAATTAAAGAAGCATTCAAAGCTTAGAAATTGGGCGACAGGAGAGTAAAAAGATGGTGGGCAGCCCGTGGCGTAATAGCTGGCTGGGTAAGGTGAGGGCTGAGGCACCATACGAGAGGTACATTCCCTGGGCGACATGAGCAGCACAGTGCTTGTGCTACGTCATCGTAAAGACCCCATCCACGAACTCGTCCCTCTCGGATCGGCGACCCCCACCGAGCCCTCTAAATCCCTGCCAATCCTGCCGCAGCCCGCGTATGTAAGTGTCAGGTAATGCTGTCAATTGCCCTGTCATTGATGATTGAGCCATTACTACCTGGAATCCTGCTTGCCCAATGCAATTCCCGCCGTGTGAGCCCAGCAGCGCCTTACCGGAATTGTCGGATGGCGACTCTGCTATTTGCGGCGACGGGAAGAAGACCCATCGCCATTTGTCTTGCTGCCGGATCGGAGGTGCCGACCCATGGATCCAGTGGATCGTACAGTGTGTCTTGTCCATCCACCCAGCACTTTGCTTGCATGGTTGCAATGTCAGCGGCTGGTCGGGCAAGACGGAAGTTCTTCATATGCCGCATACACATGAACGCCCCTCGCATGCCGCCCTAAGCGAGTGACTGCACAGGCATTGCCTTTGTTATTTCTATCTGTGGGATGCAGGAACAGAACGCTCGGATCCGAAACCACCATTGACCGAAAAATCTATATGAACCAAGCTGGACCAGAAATGCGTTGACGCCTATTAACAGCGGAAGTATCGTCGCTCCACCCAGCGCTCTTCCTGCGTGTCCAACATGCTGCAAACTACCACAGTGACATCCGGGAAGACCGATGTCAATCGGTGCAGTCCAATCTTGCCAGCCGAATAAGTTGCCAGCACGATGCGTGATGGTGAAACTCCATGGTCCACCAAGACTTGTACGGCCATGAGTGCTGCTCCTCCGCTAGCCATTTGGGTATCCAGAAGCAACACACTCTCCTGCTTGTCGATGTCATCTGGGAGTCGCAGATAATGCAACTCCGGCTCTCCCGTGGAAAAATCGGACTGGATCAGCAGCCGGCCGGTCCGGCAATCAGGGATCGTCTTGCGTAGCGCCGGCTCAAACGCCGAGCCGCCCCGTAATACGATGACGGCACAGACCTCACCCTTGGGTACAAGTCCTTGGTACTTATATCCCTGGGGAGTTTCGATGGTTGCCTCCTTGAACTGGACATTGTTAAGGGCCCTGTGAAACAATTGTGGTGAGTTTTCGTTCAGCATTTGGTGCCCAGGAAAGAGTTCTTACTGTTCAATGATGAGACTAGCCAGTCGGTCGAAGTAAAAGATGAAATCTTCCGAGGAAGTATCAATATCCTGAAGGATAGTGTTCATAAATTTGATTTGGGGCGCTTCCTTGAGAACCACGACACGATCTGAAAGCGGCGATTCCTTACACGCGGTTTCCAGTCGCGAAAGTGCCTCTCGGTGGTGTCGCGACTTTTCAAAGAGCTTCTTCTCGATGAACTGGACCATCATCTCTGGTTTTGTGTTAGCGGGTTCTCCTGGGCCTAAAAATTTACGACATGGGGTCTAACCGAGGGCCACGCGATTCTCAATTCCTCTGGGCACAATAAGGTCTGCCACCTTGCGTTGAGGCTCAACATACTAGCGAGCTGCGTTAGTATTGTCGCACAAACGAATTGTAGCACACGATGACCAACTGACCTTCTCAAAATTAGGCTTGACAAATCCGAACCATTGCTTGATGACGCCTTCAATGTCACGGCCTCGTTCCCGCACATCTCGAACAACTGGTAGTTGAAATATCTTAGTTTTGGACCGCGACAGAGATGCGGTTGGCAGTAGACTTGATACTTACTTCGACGTGATAAGCAAGTGTCTCCGTCAGCCTCACAGTAAATCTGACATGTGGCATCATCATGTCAGCTTCATTCGCACAGGTTATTCACAATTTAATAACCTACACCCATATCAAGGAGGTCAAGAACACGTGGGTCATGAAGGGCAAAGATGCCCTCCAAAACGAGCACATGAGGCGAGTAGATGGTTGTCGTCTGATCTAGACGTTGGTGTTGGGAGAATGAATATACTGGGATCTCAGCTCTCTTTCTGTCCGGACATTGTTAGCTGAACTCGTGTCCATCTCGAAAGCCAAGCGAGGGCGGTCAGACGCACCCAGCCTTGAGATCTCTCAGTTTCTCAACCAAAACATCAAAGTCAATGGCCTAGAGCAAAAAAGAAGGCCAAAATCGTCAGCATATTCTGTTTTGCATGCCGCACTGAATGGAGTACAAGGAAAGCGGGTCATACCTCTGGCGAGTCAAAATCATACTCGTTTGCAAAGGCGAGCTTGGATTGTTCGGGCGTCAGTGACTTGTAGAAGGAGTCCTGCGTAGACGATAAGTATGGCACGTGAGACCAATTGGGCTGGAGTGAGTACCATAGAAAGAATGACGACCCAGGGCAAATTAAGCTTCTTCACAATGGCCTGGGAGAGCGTGGACTTGCCCGAGCCAGAGCTGCCGGCGACGCCAATGATGCTGACGTCGGCCCACGGCGGCGAGTAGTAGGCTCGCTTCTGAACCGTGACATGGCTCTCAGTTCCGGCCATTGTGGACAGCCTGCTCGTAGCGTGCGACTGGCGAAGAGGTTTGATGCTCCCGGGCGAGGGATTAGTTATACCGAAAAAAGAACCCTAGATGTGGTGGAGGGGATAGGCGAGGGTGGGATTTAGCAGGCAGCCTTCTGCATCACCTTCAGGGCAACCCTGTCCCTGTTACAGAGAGTTGTGCTGTGTGCAGTGGACAGCGAGTGGGCTGCTTTGGTGAGCACGAGCCTTTCGGACCGAGCGAGATCCACAGCCTTCACAAGCCGAGGGGATGGCGAGAGGCAGCTGCTGAAGCTTTCAACAGAGGGGGAAATGAAAGAGCAGTTGGAGACCCGAGCAGGAAATATGGTAGAAAATGTAACTTAGATATCAAACGAAGGAGGTTCAACAGAGTTCAAACTGGAGACGGGGAAAGGAGGTGTGGGAAGATGGGGATGGGTGGCTGTTATCCATGCTGCAGCTGAATCGCAAGACGGCGGCGTCCGGGGGCGAAAGCTAAGCAATTCGGTAAGGCGATGCAGGACGAGGCAAACGCATTAAAGGTACCCGGGCACTGGGGTGAGCTAGACGCCGCCTGACTGACTCTATTCTGCCTTTGGCATCTCCTGGCACAAGAGATAAGCACTGGACCAGGGCACGCGAGCTGGGTTCACGAGGGGCCGTGTGGCTTGGCCTGGACCTGGCTTGACTTTGGACTGCACGACACGAATGTAACCTCAAATTCTGGCTCGATGCTGGAGCTGTAGAGGAGAGAAAACAAAAAACGACCCTCTACAAGTGACCTCTAGCGCCCAGCCTCTGTCATGACAAGGCCTTGAGATCTGCTGGCTTGTAAGTGACTGCATGCAGGCGTCTAGTCCTGCTTGGCGTAGACAGCCACGATGAGACCGCCATTTGATTGACTGAGCGGAGAGAAACAACAGACTAGGCGGTATGCTCGTTCCTATCGACTTGCATGTTGCGGTTATAGAAATATGGAGTAAATTAAGAGATGAATTTGGCTAATATCTTCCATAAGTTGCCGCCTCTATCCGCAGTCAAGCTTGGATACTTACTGTAATAAGGCGGGGTTTGGCTTGCTGGGCAGGTAGTGGACGCACTGAAGACAGCGCATGTCAGGCCTCAGTGACCTGCCAGATTAGTAGGTCAGTACCTAGCTGCATTATCAGCCTAATACTAATGCGTTCCACTCAGCATTTTCATCCTCAGGCACCGTCAGGGCAGAAGCTCAGGTGGATCACGTCACATGATTGGCTCGCCAGCCACTCCATCCGTTGCTAGCCAACTGGACCCACGGAACTAAGCGGCTCTTTTCTTTCGCCCCAATCAATCTCGTCTTTGCATTCTCTTCTCCTCCTACCACTCTCTTCCACTGCAGAGCTTTCCTCCCACCTCGCAAGCTTGGGCACTCAGACACAGAGCAGAGCTGGCTCTCTCTTCATCCCAAATGCACTGAACCACTCTACTTCCACTACCCCTAATCCTCATACACCCCCTTCCGCCTAATCCTGAGAATTCCCGTATCCCTCGCAAGACCGGTCATCATGGTATGTCCCCCGCGGCGGTCTCTGTCGTCTTCCAGACGCTGACCTGACGCGTAGACGTCCTCTGCTTCCACTGCGACTCCAGGCAAACACGCCTTTGATCGCCATGTCGAGGAGATCAAGTCACCGAAGAGGTAAGCGATATTTTTTTTCTTCTATTGAAGCTGGTGAATTTTTTCTCGGCTTTCTCTCCTTTGGTGATCTGATGAACGCTATATCAATGGGAATCTCTCCTAGCATATACTGCGGAAACACGATATCAATCTTCTTCTTTACCTGATTCACCTTCCACCATCACTCTTTTGTTGCTGCCTGCCAGATTTGACAAAAGCTAATGGCTCGACAGTGACATTAACGCTCTCATTTTGGACTACCTGACCATGGAGGGGTATCCTAACGCCGCTGCAAACTTTTCCAAAGAAGCGAATCTCCAGCCCCACCAAGACGGTACCTCTATCCTTGCAAGGCAGGAGATTCAAAACTCTATACATGGTGGAAACATTCAAACTGCCATAGAGGCCTTGAATGATCTTGATCCTGAGGTAAGCTCAAGTTCTCTTTTGAACACTACCTCCTTTAAAATGATTAAAACACGAGTTTTACATGCACCACTCATAGAGCCTTCGGGCCTTTGATGAGGAACAACCACTTTACTATGATTTATAACTTCATCATTCACAATTTGTTCTACATTACTCTCTTAGAACCGTTGTCTAATCAGGTGATTAGATTTTAGACGAGGACAAGGCTTTGCATTTCGCGTTGCTTCGACTTCAGCTTGTTGAACTTATCCGCACGTGCAACGCCACTAATGGTGACATCACCCCCGCGTTGAAGTTTGCGACGGAGCAACTGGGACCGAGGGCACCAACTAACCCCAAGTTCCTGGAAGACCTGGAGAGAACTATGGCCTTGCTTCTGTTCCCTGCAGACTCCCTTGAACCTCGCCTCGCTGTGTTGCTTCATCCGGATCTGCGAAGGGAGGTTGCGGACGATGTCAACAGGGCCATCTTGGACAGGCAATCCCAGAGACGGGAGGCTGCCATCCGCCAGCTTGTCAAGATGCGAGTTTGGGCTGAAAACACGGCTCGCGACAAAGGAAAGAGCCTGCCTGATCGCCTTGACATTGGTCTTAACACGGAAGAGCCGGAGACATCCTCAAGACGGTCTCTTCTGGTTGAGAATGGCCATGAGCCGATGATTACGATTTAATTATCTGGGAATTTGATTTGACGAAGGGCGTTTATTCAATTAGCTAGCGTGAGGATTTTTCTGTTTAGATTCATGATAGGCGTATTGGGTTGTCCCTGGACGGGACAGGATATCCGGAGATGAACAATCTCCACGGCGTTAGGAAGGGGACGTCACTGAAAGATGAATATGTGACTATTCCCCTGTGGTAGAGTTGTGTTGCCCTGACATTCATTGTCACAATGCATGAGAACATTCATACTACGCACACCATATACCCTTTTGGCTTGTGAACCTTCTCGGCTTGTCGTTGATGCCTGTATTTCGAACGATGGTTTCGATTGACTAAGTATTCTAGTATAGCCATCGAATACCATTGTGCCGGACAAAAAGAATCTATTTACAACACGATGCCACTGTACCCTGACCCGAGCCACCTGTTTATTTCGTCCTGACCATCTTGAGCTTCTTGGGCGAGTAGAGGAAGTTGTTTGCGTAGGCCTTGGGGGAGATCTTCCTCGACTGAGGCTCCTGGACAAAGTACTCGTAGCCCTGCTTCTCGGCAAAGTGAATGGCATCCTCCTTGCTCTTGAAGTTGATGTGAGTGCCCTGCATGAAGTCACCCGAGGACTGCCAGCCCATCAGAGGGTTCTCCCATCGGTGGCCTTTGGGAAGAATATCCCAGTCCATGCGCCATCGCTTGCCACGCCAATCGCCGGATTGGGTCGCGGGCTTGGTCTCCTGGTAGATGCTGGATATTGTTGTCAGTTTATGCACATCGAGAAAGAGTGAATTGAACCAAACTCACCGGACGGTTCGAGCCTGGAGTTCCATGGGAGCACCGGAGATGACCGCGGCAGGGAGAATATCCTCACTGCCATCCTGAACTCGCTTGGGAACGGGAGTGTAGGTGCTAACGCTAAGTTAGCATATCGATGCGTGGATATGTATTGGCTTCTAAAATCGCGTACGAGGTGGCCTTGTCCGCATGGACAGCGTAGTCGGGGGCGTTGACGCTGGGAGCAGCCGGGACGGTGCCGGGTGAGGCCGTAACGGAGCTCTGGAAGCGGCGAGGGGCGGCGGCAAGGGCGACGCGGGGGGCAGCAGCGCTTCGCAAGATGCGAGCGGCGCCTTGGGATCGGAGAGAGGCCATGGTGAAGCGATGAGCTCTCAATTGGGGCGTGGGCGGTTGTTTGACGACGACGACGTTGGTGGTGGGTTGCGGCGATTGTGAAGTTGAGCAAGCTTGAACGGGGCGGCGCTGATTGGCTGGTGCGGAGCGACGTTTTGCCGAAGAGGCAGACGAGTGCTTTTCGGCAAGGCCAAGAACCTCGCGACCAAACATCTCGACAGAAAACCCACCCCCATTGCAATTGAGCGTCACTCAGACCCTCGACGGACCCAACGCGGCAATTCTTGAGTTTTCGATTCCTCCGACCACCCGCCATCATGAGCTTCGTTACCCGCCGAGCGCTCTCGACGCTCATCCCCCCCAAGGTGAGCAAAAACTACCTCGCTCGGTTATGCCCGCGGCGGGCCCCGGTTCTCCGATTGCTTCCGTTGCTAACATTGAATGCGAAAACAGATCGCCTCTCCCAAGGTACGCATCCCCGAAATGAACCACGATGAATTGTTTGGAGTTTTCGGACAAGAATGGGCTTGATGCTCAACTTTTTTTTTTATTTTTAATTCGAGATTCCCGGACGACCGACGATGGAATTGGCGCCGAGCTATGCAAAAGATGGGAGGCTGACGAGGTGAACCAACACAGGCCATTGGCGCCGCTCCTGATGCTATCCGCATGCAGCGCGTCGTCAGCTTCTACGAGAAGCTCCCCCGAGGTGCCGCTCCCGAGGTCAAGGCCAAGGGCATCCTCGGCAAGTACCAGGAGAAGCACTTTGGCAAGAATCCTTCTGCCAAGCGTATGGATTTACCCCCCCTCGACTCCGAGTCCGGAATTGCCTCTGGTTTACTGACATGCGACGCCAGCCATCATCCACATCATTGCTTTCCTCGTCGCTATCGGCTACGCCCAGAACTACTACTTCCACCTCCGTACGTATTTCCGAAGGCGGCCCGCCGACAAAAAGCTGTCCGCCGAAATCGCAGCAGCAACACCGAACTAACTTGAATTCTTTTTTTAGGCCACCACAAGAACAACGCCCACTAAATGTAGTGGAAGCTGGATAACGGGATGATTGTCTAAAAGGGGGCAACTGGTCGTGTACATATTTTCCTGAAACGTGTGTGATTGCACGCCTTTAGCTTCCCTATGTATCTCTAACACGCAAGTGAGGCGATGAAAACTTTTTGCCTGTCCTTGAATCATTCAGCCTTGACTATATGCGTGCATTTCCGTGCCTTGATGTTCGAATTGAGCTTGATAGTAAAAGCTATGTATGCATGAGCTCAAGAAAGCCCGGTTGACGAGCAACGTAGGCCAATCAGTAGCCAGGGCGTCGCTTGACGGGGCTAGGAATGCAAGTTGCGTGGATTGTTATTCTACGTATCCAGGGAGCTGGATAAGCTGATTGATAACATTCGATCTGCCGGGCTTGATAGAGCTGGGTCACGGACTAACAGCGGGGATTTCCCTGCTTCCCTTTCTTTTCTTTACTTTCGCCCGCTCGGAGGGCCGCGAAATCGGAGGGAGGACGGTGGCCTGACCTCACGATTGTCGGGGGTAGTTGCAGATGAGGAGCGGTTATACAGCGCGAAGTTTGATATTACATTTATGTTGTGGATAGAAGAAATTATGCACTTGCCCGCGGCTATAACTTTTTTTTTTAAGTGACCTTGGGCAGAGCAAAGTACCTAAGTTTGCGTTTCCCGAGCCGTTGGTGAACCGTAAGGAGGGTAGCCCGGCTGGGGGCGGCTGAGCTGTTGGTCAAGGCAGGTACCCGCTTCAGCTCCCCTAGCATCCCCAAAAAGAAACATTATGGCTGATGGTTTTTGTCTCGCCTGTGACGACACGATGTGCCAAAATTTACTCTCAAATACATCAGCATGAAACAGTTGGCCAATAATAAACAGTACTTGTTTGACGGGTAGCAAGAGAAAAAAAAAAAAAAGCAAGCTGGTTAAAGTTACTTCCTTCGCTCGTCTTCCTGGTGCCGTATTCCCTGCCCATCTTGCTTGTTTACCTCTCTCTCCCTTCTCGCGCCCATCACCTCCCCTCCGCGGCCAGAGGGCGCTGTTAGCCCGTGGCGCTGCAGTGACTCGGATCGCCCTGCTGGTGCGGCTTGGGCGGGTACGGAGGATGCTTGGGAGTGGAAATTTTAGCGGATGCTTGCAGCCACGCTGGACTGACTGTACCTGTGAGTGGTGGGGGGGCCCTCAGATGGTACATGGCACCTGACCTTTGGAGGGGGGGAACGATTCAGTTAGTGGTCACTTGGCGAGAAGGATGTATATGATTCTGCCACAAAGCTCGCTGACGTAGGATGAATTAAGAAGAGCCAACTAATACAAAATGTTTTCTTATTATCCTGTTCTTTTTGCAAACTCGCAAGCCAGATGGGGGGGCAGCTTGGGTATTTTCCCCCAAGGTGCCAAGTAATGCGAATAAACACTTGTCCTATGCTGCATTCTTCGTCGCTCAATTCTACTGGGTAAACAGCCTGGTTTTTTTTCCCGCCCCTGCACTGACGCATTTGCTAATTAGCACAGTCATCCGGCCACTGTAGGGCGAGACGGTTGGATGTATCACCCGTACACAGGTGCCCCATTCGCTGGCGCTAGGCCCAAATCAGGCGGGCTCTAACCCCTCCGTCAGGGAGTACCTAAGTAACTTTTGGAGGGTAGGGAACCTGTCGGCCACGATGGCAAAGGCAAAAGACTCGGGTTAACCGCTGGTACCTCTCTCGACCTCGCTTTGCCTGACCTCGCATCTCACTTCACATCCTTTCGCCCTCGCAACCCAAACCAACCCCACGGCCCGCCTCTTTCCCCCCCCCGACGACGGCTCCATTCCTTCCCATCCAGCTTCCTCCTCGTCGCTTAATTTTTTATTCCATTTTTGCGAACGGCTCCGCGAAAGGCTGCTCCCACCTCACGATCCACCACCTCGCCCGCCCTTGAATCATCCACGCCCAAACTTGGCTCCCCGCCCCGCGGCGCAAACCGATTCGATCCGCACGCTTCAAGCATCGCCTTTGGGCCCTCGAGCGCACGCCTAGCAACGAGTTTGAACGCGACGAACTAGCGAACAGTCTACAAGGGCTCCCTTCGCTTTTCCCCACCCACGAAACGGCGCATACCACGACGGATGATGGCAACAGAGGCTGCCGTTGACAAAGCCGCCGATGCCCCTGTCTCCGAACCCCAGCTCGTGAGTTTGCCTCTATGCTTCTCCCCTGGGTCTCTGCCACTTGACTTGCTTTTCAGAGGGCCATGGCGGCCTTTTTGTGATGCATGTTGAATTCGTGATCGTGATATTGAGAATCTTGAGTGGATCGCCCATGAGCTCATGTTCTCGACCCGCCTAGATCTTTTGCTAACCAAGTCCTCGTTTTGAGGCCACGCAGGCACTCGACGCCCAGAATGCCGACCTCGACCGTTCTCTAAATGGTACCCCCGGCATCGAAGATCTTGAGAACAAACATATCACCAGTGTTGACGACCAGATCAATTCGGCCGATGCCAGCGCAAGTGGAGGCTCCGACACGGAAGCCTCGAGGGCTGATGGCTCGAAAGGCAAGGATGGCGACAGAGGACACGGCCGCACAGGTTCTTCAGTCAAGAAACCGACCACCTTTAAAGCAGTATCCGTGAATAAGACGTTTTTGGCTGCCAAGGCAAGCGTCAACAACGCTACGGCTAAAGTTGCTGAAAAACCCATCACTGGCTCTAGCACGCCTCCCACGGGCCACGCAAGCCTGACTTCGTCTCGGCCTCGGCTGATAGCTAAGACGGGCAGCAGCGCTCGTGATTCCTCACCTCGATCCTCGGGCGCGAATGGAAAACCAGGCTCAGCACCCGATGCGAGCGCCGTTTGGAACAAGAACCGCCGTATGTTGTATTGCATTCGGAGTATCGAATGCCAAAAGTTGCTGACCTGACTCTCTAGCTGCCCCCGCCCCGGAACCTAAGAAGTTGACCGACGAGGAGCTGAAGAAATATGGCATTCACATGGCCAGTCGCCTCGAAGAGGATGACGCTCAGGGCCAAAATAAATGGGCCGACATCGACGACGACGACGACGACGACTGGGCTCCGGAAGCAATTACCTGGGGGGACGGTACTAAAGTAACACTGCCTCATCCCGACGAACATCCTGCCGAAGCTCCAATTGAGCATGCCGCACCGCCTTCTGAAAGTGGTTCTGTCGCTTCCAAGGGCAAGGCGGTCGAAAAGCCTAGGTCCCCAGCACCCCCACCGTCTGTTGGATCTCCTCTGGCAAAACCGAGCGGCCTCGCATCTGGCAACAAGGGATTGATTCTGAAGCCTGGCTCCCAGGACAAGCCTACTCTAGTTGCTAAGCCCCCTGCACCTCCTGCTCCCGTCAAGTCTCCCTGGGCGACTCTTCCCCCCGTGGACAAGGCTTCGCCAGGCGCACCTGAACACGCACAGCTTGCGCGAGGGCAGGTCAGGGATTCACCATTAAAGGGCATGACCCCTCCTCCGAAGGAAATTGCTGCAGATGATTTTAATCGATCTGGTTGGAGAGAAGGGCCCCATGGAAACAGGGAACTCTACAACCCTTCTGGACGCCAAGAACTTGGATCTGATCGCCGCGGTTCTATGCGCATGGAACAACACCCTAGGCACCATACCTCAGTACTACAACGTCCCCCACCATCCTCCGATTACCCCGAACCATCTGGTGCCTTCCAGACGAGCCGAGTTTCCCAGGAACCACCGTTTGGTAGGCGACGAGGTTCATCTAATGTGAGCGGTGGAAGTGGATCGTTCATGCGCATGGGCAAACCCAATGACGGGTCAATGCTGCCGCCACCTGAGAACCTGACCGCTCGCCGAACCTCATTCGCAGGATCTGTAGATAGCCCTGTATCCCCAGGAAATCTGTCCGTGTCTGCCCAAGGCCCTCCTCGGCAGTCTGGGTGGATGCCTCGTGCATCCCCTCGTGCTGCCTTCGCAACGCCTCACCAAGCTGGACCTCCTCCGGAAGCCGTTCAAGGACCACCTCCCCCACCGGCCCAGCCCACGGTTGACGATGTTGAGTACCAGAAGAAGCTCATGCGGGAACGAGTTGAGCTTGCGAGAAAACGACGCCAAGAGGAAGAGGCCCGCGAGGAAGCTGAGCGACGAGAGCGCATCCAAAAGAAGCTGGATGCTCTGGGCCCTGCCCCTGAGAAGAAGTCGGATAAGAAGGAGGCGCTTGCGAAAGCAGAGGAGGCCTCGCAGCCGGCAAATGAGCAGCGCGATGGTAGTGTATCGAGCCAAGGCGCGTCACAACCACCAGTAGAGGATGGCAAGGCTGCAGCTCAAGATGAAGCAGCTGCATCAGCAAACAAGACAAGCCCCTCGCTCAACTCTGGAGTTCCTGCTTCTCGCCGCGTTTCCCAGAGCCAGGAGCCTAAGCCCGTGGACCTTTGGGGTGCGGCTTCCGCAACACGGCAGGAGCGATTCCCCACGTGGGCTGCAGGCGCTCAGCAGCCTTCCCGCAACGTCTGGGGCTCCCCCAACAATGACCGAGGGCTTGGTAACGGCACCTTCACCACTGACCTTGGACGTGTGCCCACTGACGGTGCCACAGCACAAGGAGGAAAAGGACCAGCACCCATTGCGCCCCCTAACGCCTCGACTCGACAGCCACCATCTCAAGGCCGACAGCAACCACCCGCACCTATCGGCTCCCGTGGCCCCCGATTTGGTTCTGAGCTCGCAACCAAGTGGGTGGCGTCGGTTTCTGAAAACGACAAGAAGCTATCCTCGCAAAGGACGGCAGAGCGAGCGGACCGTGAACGCCAGCTTACGGAGCGAGGTTTGACCATGGAGGATGCCCAGCCAACCATCAAAGATACCTGGCGCCCAGTTCATAATCCCGGGGACGGTACTCGGCGGTCCATGAACACCTCGGAGACGCAGTCGCATAGACCCGGCACGTGGAGAACCCCCGGTGACGATTCTCTGAAAGGCTCGTCTGGCCGAGCCACCGGTGCCCAAGACCCGGCTCCGCCGCAAGATGAACACGCTTCTGGTACTAATGCTGGAGTCATTGGCGGAAGCGGTACCAACTCATCTGTCTTGTCACCCAACGGCAAGGGTGCCAATTCTCAAGGCCGCCCGTCTCGTTTCTTCCCCCCGACCAAGGATGCCCGCGACGAGCACAACGGCCCTCACGATGCCTCACGACCAAAGTCCCCGACCCCGCCACCTCCCACAATGGAAGGACACCCAGTGTACGAAGGAGATGTTATGCGCCCTCATGTCTCTTTGCCTAAGCCTCAGCCGGTTGTTAAGCTCCCCCCTACTGTGGCAGCTGCTCACCCCCCACAGTCTCGGCCACAATTTGGCTGGGCCAACCCTCCTACCTTCAAGGATGCCCGCGCGCCGCTTAGCCCGCATCGCGCTCCGCTAACTGCCGGTGAGAGCAGTCAAGAAACGTGGCAGAACCGAATCAATACTCTCCTCAATGGCTCCAGATCGCCACCGCAAAGGTCGATTGGCGTTGATCCCGCGAGTAAGAGCGCGCTGGATCAGGCCATTCAACCAGACTCTGCTACAGTCTCGCTCCCAGGCTCTACCTCTGCTGTACGACAAGTGAGCGTTCGCGCCACTCCTATTAGTAAGCCTATGGCAGAAGAGTGCTTCGAAGAGCAAGAGATGGGATCCCTCCCGCAGATTAGACTGCCGCACAAGGCACCCGAGGCAGCCTGGCTGCCGGCACTGGCACAAACAAAGCCTTTACCGAAGCGATTCCTGATTCAGCCAGCCATCATGGAGCCATACTACTTCGCTGCCGATGTTGTTGGAGGTGGAAATGCCATGAGGATTCATTTCCCCGGCATGACGGAGACCAGGATTGTCACTGTTCCCTTCTCGGCCACTCGTGGTGGGCGCGGTTCGCACACTCGATCAAACGGGCCACGACACCGTGGATCAGGGCACGAACGCCGCGGAGGCAAACGAGATAGCTCTAGCACGCGTGGTGAACACGGCACGCCTTCTGGGCGAGGTGGACGCGGAAGCTACCGCAGTCGAGGAACGGAGAACTGGAGTCGAGCCTCGGCTCCTACTCCCTCGTTATCCGCCTAATAAACAAGTCAAGATGATGGAATCGCATGCGGCATCCACTCGGGGCAACCCCCCCAATCATACAAGTAGAGATTTGCTCTCTACAACCTATCCTCTATGCATCCTAACGATGCTTAGGTTCCCGTGCCAAACGTACGGTATGAGAGTATCCCTCATTGTCGACATACTCCCACCTCACTCTGGTACTGGAGAGAGCTGTTCGCCTGCGGCGAGCGTGTAACATTTTGGAGCGCGCGTGTATTCCTTGACCTATTTGGCATTGTGGAGTATGAAGATCCTATTTTGGGGTTTCGTATAGGCGTGAGCCGCATCGCCTTTGAGAGTATTTCTCTCATCAGATTTCTTATTATTTCTATTTTGGCCTTTTTTTGTTAGTCTCTCAACCTCCTTCTTCATAACTATGTTTCTCCAGCGCCAACCCATCGGATTACTCGACTCTTACTCGATTGGGTTGGCAATGATGAGACGCAAGGGGAGCCTCGAGTCCCCATTTCGAGTGGAGAGAGAGACCTTTTCGAAGATCTAATCAATTCTTGGAACGGATGAACGGTAACAGTGAAGTCGGACGGAGACGGGACGGACCTCTCCTTGCGGGAAGAGAAGAAGGGCACTGGCCCCCGAACCGACGACTACGAACTATTAAAGAAAAGGTGCCTTGGCTTTGCTTGGTTTTTTGTGAGGGTGGCTTCTGTTTGACATAACGACCTGCTGCGGGTTAATGTTTCTGGCCGATCCGGCGAATGGGGTAACCAAGAGAAGATATGAGACGCCTTTTTTTTGTTCTTTTTGGAACTTGACGCGACCCGGAACTGGACACGGATGATGGATGATGACGGTGGCAGTAGGCCAGCCTGACGCTGTGGAAGATAGTCAATGGACTGACAAAGACACAAAGTACGCAAAACGTTCTCAAAACAATATCTGTAGCTCCTTGAAAGTGATGTGTACTGTGATGTCTTTTTCTTCTTCTTTGCAAACCCAGACGTAAAACCCGAACATTATCAATCTCAATTGTACATTTGGATCCTGATTTATTTTCATTCATACCACAGCCACCTATCAAACACGGAATGGCCTGCATGGACACATACACGTCCTAGACCGCCCTCTCGTCTCGAACACTTCATAACTGCATCTATATAGCAAGTTCTATCAAGCAACAGAACCAGACATTGAAATGCCATACATGATATTTCCCATAAGACTCCAGACGCCTCTCCCTTCCACTTTTGGCACTAGACAGCTCGCTTCGTTACTGTGACATGGTCATTACTCTTCGTTTCAACACCAGCATTAGTTTGGGTCGATGTTTGACAGCTTGG
The DNA here is from genome assembly GCA_022837005.1 of Calonectria pteridis. NCBI lineage: Eukaryota > Fungi > Ascomycota > Sordariomycetes > Hypocreales > Nectriaceae > Calonectria > Calonectria pteridis. The sequence goes on along the minus strand of JAKZGU010000087.1, from coordinate 114,536 downwards.
GACAAGGATTGGTCATCCATCGTTCGTAGACAAAGCCTTCTTTTAGTGCTCCTCCACCGCGCAGTTGGGGTGCAGGACGTAGACAACTTGGGCGGCCGTGGCAGAGCTGCTGGCGCCAGTATCGTCAGAGCCATCGGCGCGCAGGGCCATGAGAATGTTTTCCTGAAACGAGCATGTTAGCTTTTGTGATGCACAGACCATGGTTGCATTGCGTAAGGGATAGATAGACTTACCTTGACCATCTTCTTCAGGACCATGTTGGCAAGGCCCTTTTCGCGATGGTAATCGTCCTCGCCATCGAGCTCACTCTCCTTCTGTTCGAGGTACCAGTTGATGAGAACTTCGCCGTTGACACCTTCACCAGTGCCGCTCTCGTCGTCATTGACACGCTGAACAATCATGTTGACCATCTTGATGTAGTTGTCGTACGTAATAGTGTGTTTGCGCTTCTCAGGTGCGACTGAGCCCTCAGTTGGCTGAGACTCGGCCATTGGTGTATCGACTTCGCGGGTAACACCGGCAGCGGCGTCGGCAGCACGGAGGAGCGTATCACTATCCTCTTGTGTCTCCTCGTCGATTTCAATGTCGTCGTGCTCCACGGAGATGATACTCTGTCGAAGAAGGTTATACGCCTCGATAACCATGTCGGGTCCAATATCCTCAGTACAGTTGACCTTGGCAATAGCCTCGGACAGACGAATCATACTCTCCAGCTGACGCACTGTGATACGATACGAGTTTTTGCCAACACCGCCCTGGGCATCATCGGCGCGGAGCTCCTTGTATTTCTGGACCAGGATATCTTTTGCTTCGTCGGTGAACTCTGGTCGGAAGGTCTTGGCAAAACGAATGTATCGCTGGAGTTGCTCGGTGCTGAATTCGGGTTCAACAGCCTCGTCACGCAGTTGGTGAATACCAACAATGTGCTCTGCAAGATGACGATCAACTTGCTCGTTGCACTCATCAAGGACCACAAAGAAGAGATCGAAACGAGACATGATTGGCGCCGACATGTTGATGTTGGTGCGAAGAGTAGTCTTGCGGTTGTAACGACCGCCGACAGGGTTGGCAGCAGCCAAAATACTGGTTCGGGCGTTGAGGGTGGCCTGAATACCTGCCTTGGCAATGGAAATAGTCTGCTGTTCCATGGCTTCGTGGATGGCAACTTGGTCGGCAATGTCCATCTTGTCGAATTCGTCAATGGCGCAGATACCATTGTCCGCAAGCATGAGGGCACCGGCTTCGATTGTGAACTCTCCCGTTTCCTCATCCTTGACCACAGCCGCGGTCAAACCAGCAGCGGACGAGGCCTTACCACTGGTGTAAACAGCTCGGGGAGCAAAGGAGCAGACGTATTTAAGAAACTGAGACTTGGAGGTTGAAGGGTCACCGACAATGCAAATGTTGATGTCACCTCGAAGCTGCATGCCTTCGGCGGTAGACTTGTGGACACCGGACATGAGCTGGAGCAACAGACCCTTTTTGACAACTTCATGTCCGTACACCATAGGGGCAATGGACTGAACAAGGCGAGAGTAGATGTGGTCACCGTGGACCATTGCTCGAAGGTCTTCAATCTCGGACGGGTTCATGGACGCCAGAACGGCAGCTTGAGCATCCTCAACCGACTCTTCGCCTTCGTTGGCGTTGTTTTGAGTCAATGCGTTGACGACATCGGCAGCACCTTGAGCAGCAGATTGACCAGAAGAGGTATTGTCTGGCGTGACCATGCAGGCAAGGAAAGCCAGGCGGTAAGTCAAATCACGTACACCGAGAGCTTTGAGACCACTGACTCCCACACCGCCAGCATCAGCTCCTCGAGGTGCATTGCGGTCATCGCGGATAGCGGTTGGTCGCAGACCAGGAAGACCCAATTGGCTGACATCAGGAACGACAATCAGGGCACCGGTGAAGATGCACTTTTCACCAGCCTTGGCTCGATCCACAATCTCACCGCGGAGGATGACATCCATGGTTCGAGGCATGCTTCCAGTGGGAATTTCAGAACTGTTTTCCTGAATACGCACCTTTTGCCAATCGACAAAGGTACTGTGGCGGATATCCAATTGCCAGGCAATGCGGTTCTGGCAAGTGCTGTTAGGGCACTGTGTAGGCTCGGTGTATCGGAAAGTCTGCTCGACATTGGGAACGACGGTACGGCAAGCTTCGCAGACAAAGGTGGCCAGTGACAGCTCAGGGCGGACTTCGGAGGTTCGGGTAACGGTTCCAGAGATGGAAAGGAGTTGGCCAATGTTGGCAGCTCGAAGGGCACGCACTCTCGAGACGAGGGGCAGGTTGTAAAAGGCGATGGAAAAGAGCTTGTCTGTCTGCTGGTGCTCATTTTTGCGGTGGGATGAATCTGACTGGCTGGCAGAGCCCAGATTGCTGGCACCAGAGGTGGTCAAGTTGCTCGAAGCGGTGGGCTGGCGATGCTCACGGAAGTATTGGGGCTCGTACTTGGCAATCATGTTGTGGAGGGCGGCGGTGAGGAAGGGGAGGAAACGGTAGTATTGGCGCATCACACCATCTGCCAAACTGCCATTCTCCCATGAGGCCAGGTGCTTGTAGTCGACGTAGAATGTGGAGAGCTGGTAGGCCTTCATGCCTTTGATCTGGGCAATGTAATACTTGTCGGTGGTGACAGCACTGGAAGCTGGGGCGCCTGATGAAAGGGGGTCTTCGATGAAGCTGTCGTAGCATGTCAGTAGCCAGTCAAGGAGATCCCGCATCGCGCGCTGCACTCACTTCTCGACAAAGGACTCGAAGTGCTCCTGGACCAGCAGGCCAATTCGATCCTCGACCTTGGAAATGTTGGCGGCGTCTGGAATCCTCGAGCTCCGGGGGACCTGGTCGTCAGCGAAGCCATCGGCCTCACCACCGTAATCACTGGGAGTAGGTGCGCCCATGGCCTCGGAGGGAGGGCCTCGAGGCCGTCCTGCCGACGACGAGGGGTAGCCATAGTTGTTGCGTCGGGGGGTTGCTGCGCCAGCCCGCGAGGGGGCATCAGACATCATGAATCCGGTGTCGCTTGGGGTGGCCATTGCGGGCGACACTGGTTTATTATCTCGTGGGATCGGATCGGCTGCTCGCCTGGTGCACCTCGCTCGTTGTGGCTGGGAGCACTTGTCTGAAGCTGAAGGCTGCTTTGTGTTGGTTGTCGAGATCTGGTTGTGGGGGAAACCAGGAAGTTTTGCTGGACTAGGGATTTAGGTGGGACAAGTTGGCCGGCGCTAATTGGGGACCGGTGAGGCGCGTCCAGAACGCGTCGAGGGGTCAATTAACGCGTCGCCACTTTAATTGACTGCATGAGCCTAAGCATTCCAGGTGCATCCTACCCGAGAACCCTGACCAAGTTCTGCGAAGTATACATGTAATTAATAGCATTCAGAGTTGGATGATTTATATGGTGCTATTTGTTACTACTATTACAGAGCATGCGCATGTCGCTTGGACGCGTAGACAGCATCACATCACATTAGAGATTAGTCAAGGCACTGTCAGGTTCATCAGTCAACCAATTCAGCCCTGCAACCCCCGGATTTTCACGGGCACAATACCCTGAAACAAAAAGAGCAACCTAAATGGCTGAACATCGCTTCCAATCCCATTGCGAACCACGAGGCAAAGTGGCTTATCAGCTGACGGTTCATTATCCGAAAGTGCAGTGTGCACTACCCGGAAGTGCAATGAACTGTCCCACACTGCTGCCTACTGCTGTTGCGATTGGTCTTGTCTTTCAATGACGCAGGTTATTCAGTTTAGGCTGAATATTTGGTGCATTTTGATTGAAAGACTTGCTGCAAGGCATTCTGCGACGGATGTGGGACCTACCAGTTCACCACCTTGTTCAACGAGCAATGGTCTGGCCAGATCCCCCCTCTTAATCCATTTGATTTGACCCTCAGCTTTCATACCGTCCAAACATTCTCGTATCACAAAGATACAGACGCGAAATATCGAATCAAAAAAAGGTCCGAGAAAATCACAAGCGTGGTAGTATGGCTTCGTTGGTTGTTACAGCAGCAGGCTATCTAACACTAGTGGATAAGGCAAGGAAGCCAGTCAGCTTCTTCCAAGAGGCTGCTGAGGTCGATGACGATCTTCAAAATCTGAAACAACAGGTGAGGGGAAAACCAGTCAACCAAGGTGGCGTCGTTCATAATGTGTTGTTCTAATAATGTGTGAGTAGATCAGTATCATCGATGCCTTTATCCAATACTATGAGGAGACACCAAACTTGTTTCCGAACAATTCGAATATATCACACCCAAGTAATTCTCTATCCATCGCTCCTACGATCCAGCAATTGGAAAGCATTAGACAGGAGCTTAGTGTGATTGCCACCGAGTGTGCACAAGCGCCAGGCAATAAGCTATCACCGAAGCGCCTTAAATTGATGCATCATCGAACTAAGATATCCCGACTCTTTCAGAGATTCCGTGACGAGAAACAGAATATGTCCTTGATATCCTTGATACGTATGGAAGCTATGTTTGAAGCAATACTTGAAGCAATGCAAAATAGGTGAGTAAAAAAGCAATATCTCAGGTTGGCTTCATCCCCTTACACGCTGAAAATTCTTGTAATTAGATCGAACGGATCCCCGGAGATTGAAGAAATGACAAACTCATCAAGTGTTGACAGCGAAAAGAACAAAATTCAAGATCTTTCCCCAGAGGAGAGCACTGTGGAGAAAGGCAACTCCGACTATATGGCCTTGGAAAAGAGCTGCTCAAAGGACTCCATGATGAATTTGAACAGTAGCACAAGATGCATTGTTTCACAAGATTCACATATCGCTGTCGTTGAATCTGATTCACAGCCACTAGACATCCAAAAGTGCCGATGCAGGTGCCGCCTTAAACAGAACCGCATTAAGGGCCCGGTTTCTCTGCACACTTTATTTGGATCATTGCTTGTTGACTACACCGCAAGATTCAGCAACAACATGTGCAAATGCTCTGAGTCTCAGTTTGGGCCTGTAAGAGAACCCCTCATCAACCTACAGTATCAGCTTCCACCCTGGCTTTGGGCAAGAGAATGGCTGGTTAGAGCGACATACAGCAGCTTTAGTCTGAGCTTTGCTTTGAGACCTGCTAGAGTACTGGGTTTCAACGATCCTATGTGGGGTTGGATAGACCAATACTGTGAAGATTCCGGTCCAAGTGGCGACATTTTGCAGTACTATCCTCATGACCACGATCTCCACGGCGAAGGGTTAATTGAGGTGAGCCATTCACGGACCCGTGGGATTTCAGGAGTTTATTACTAAACGAATTACAGTATGGAATTAGTTGCGGTGCTTTCGGGGCCATAAACGTACTCTTAGCGCAGTGGCGAAATTTGTTGAAGGAACATGGCTTACCAAGGCAAGATAATCTCATACTTTGAGCAGAGTAATTTTGAAGCTAATAGTCCCCAGAGAGGCTGGAATTCAAGCAGCACGTGAACTGAAAGAAGGAAAATTCACTGATCGGGAAATCTACCTGCTGAAACAGGTAATTCGTTGGACTAAAGATATGCCTGACTGGGAGCCAACCAAGGTTCACCAAGCGGCTCTCCAAGGATATGGGATGAAGGAAGGACTACAAGAAGAGATTTGGGCGATAAACGAGATTGATCATGTCGGATATACCCCCCTTCATTATGCTGCCAGAGAGGGAAATACCGAGGCATTGAGAGAATTGATCGCGGCGGGAGCGAATATTAACAAACCAGATTTTGACGGCTGCACGCCACTGATGTTTGGCGCGAAAAGCGGCCACATTGAGAGCATGAAGCTACTATTAAAGGAGAAATGCAACATCGAGAAACAAAGCAGGGCTGGTGATCGAGCGATCCACCTGGCTGTGAGCAATGGTTGCATCGAAGCGGTTGAATTACTTCGAGTGGCGGGCGCTTCTGCCTCAGCACCTGGCTATAGTGATCGAACACCGTTGCACTATCTCGCTGAATGCACCAGTAAAGACCCCGATACCATCGAAAAACTAGCACATCTGTTATTGGAGGACAAGAGCGTGAATGTTGAGTCCCGAGATCGCAACGGATCCACACCAGTCATGCTCGCACTGCGATACAACAACCCTCCGTTCTTGCGTATTCTCATCGACAAGACAGCGTCTTTGAAGCCAATCAGTTTCCTGTCCCGCAACATCCTTCATATTGCGGCATACTTTTCTAATATTGAGCTTCTGGAATGTCTTATTGGCCTTGAGGATGAAAGGTTCTTGGGCGTCTACACGGAGCTCCGTGACACGGATGGTGATACTCCAAAGCAAGGGCTTGAATGGCTCATGAATGCTTCTGCTCTGGAACGGGGGATGGCTCGCTACCCTTCGCTGATTGAGCAACACGCATTTGGGAGACTGTATCGAAAAATTCGAGATGGAAACATCCGACATGAAGTCCAGATGCTGGGAGAAGCTATCAGCGCACTGCGCAAGCAGGACGGCGGTACGGCAAAACAGATAGTTGGTCGTTTGATCACACAAAACGAAGAATGGGGGGTGGAAAACGACGCCGCTTACTACCGCGGAATTCTTCAACCAATCCAGAGCGGTGAATTTGAAGGGGTGATTCGTGATTTGGAGGATGACATTTCAAATTTGAACGACCAGTTGGGCATAACGTCTTGGGATGGGGAGAACGCCAGTGCATCCTCTCAAGGCAACGATAACGATTCAGATATTTGCAGCTCAGCGGATGAGGATGACTCTTCTGAATATGTTCTAGAATCTGAGGGTCAAGATGGTTTAGTCGAGATGCAGGTACCGCGGAGCATGAGAAACTGAGTCCCTGTAAGGAAAGGAAGCAGTATGCTTGAGGCATACCACACCGGAATGCGAAGGGATTGATGCACTGTCATTTTAGTTGCCTTGCAAGTATGTAATCGAAAGTGATCATTGAATTATAGTGAATATCAAGCGAGACTGAGTTCAAAACCAACGATGAGAAGATACGAGCTGCTCATATCCCAGTTCTCGAGCGGAGGGATGATGTGCACGCACCAACACTCGAGTCAGAACACCAAGGAGGTATTTTCTAATTGCATTTACATGTGCCCAAGCCCCCCCCAAAAAAATTAATATTACAGACTCAGTAGACTGTACTAGATCAGACGAAGTTAGTTTTCGGATTTAAGATATTTCCAAAATCCGCATGCAGCCCCGTGCCGAGAGGAGCGGGCATGAAACCATATTAACCTGCGTGCTGACGAACCAAGACGGACGCTCCATGAATCATGGACGACAATTATTGACTGTCACAGTGAGTGGATTTCGGCAGTATCTACAAGAATCTCTGGTAGAACCGAATTAAAACGAATAACAATTTGGAAATACTCTTTCTCATAACCTCACCTGGAAAATATCTTCGCAGTGACGCTAACCATATCATGACATACACGCAAGAAACCGAAGCTGGACAAATCGCCCGAGATCTTGCTGCTGAAATATGGAAAGATGATACTGGTGACGGGTCCTCTCCCGGAAGTCTCTTGTTCAGACGATTGCCGAGGACTCGCCTCAAACCATCATCCTCGCAGGTCGGAGCACTGCAAAGCTGCAAGAAACGGCGACATCTATCGCCTCGATAGAAGTGAAAGCCAAGATTCTCAAGCTTCATCGTATTCATGAGGCGGGCGAAAAGGTCGACGGCTGGGACGATGTTCCTCATTGATGTGGTTGTCAACAGTGCCGGCGTCATGGCTGTCTCATTCGAACTCAGCGAAGATGGCTTCGAGAATCATGTTGCAATCAACTTTTTGGGGCATTTCATATGAACGAACCTCTCATGGACAAGATTTTAAAGTCCAAGAGCCCCCGGGTTGTAAACGTATCCTCAAGCGGGCATCGCTGCTCTCCCGTTATGTGGCTACAGTTTTCAGGTGAGTGAAGTCTAACTAGCTGCTAAAGCTAAGAATGACCTGATGTTTGAAGGATGGCAAGGTATATGATATGTGGCGAGCATATTGTCAGTCTAAGACCGGGAATATGCTGTTCTCGGTCGCGCTAGCCGAGAAGCCGGGCCCGAGAGACCTGGTGGCAGCAGGTCTGCATCCTGGGGTGATTGACACCCGCTTGGATGCCCATGTTGACTGGGACGGAGAAGATGGCGCTGCACTTTAAAAGGTCGATATCGAAATGGGTACCAAGTGGCCAATCATTGGGCGGGCTGGTTTTGACTTCAAGTCCCTAGAGCAGGGCGTCGCAACTCACGTTTACACACCATTTTCGCCTCATGTGGCCAAGAACAATGGGGCCTACTTTGTGAATTCCCAAGTCTGTGATTCCCTCGGAAGTGACGTGTTTCCCTGGCACAGCAAATGATGGGAGCGAGAGAGTATGGAAGCTGGCTGAGAGGCTAGTGCGACAAGCATTTGAGTATTGATTGAAGATGCTGTTGCGAACTCATAAGTAAAAGAATACAGGGGTCAGGCTTATCATGAATGCTTTGTGCTTACACCATCGCTTATGAATGTGATGTTGAGAATGGATTGGCATGGGTTCCTTCGGGTGTAAGGCGGATCAACGGGCAACGTGATAGCGATGTTGCACCTTGAATAAAAAATCGAGGAGTATGCCTAAACTTTTTGTAGAGGCCTGTGATGCTAGACGCGGTGGTGTTTCGTGGTGCATTTGGTTGACGCTTCTATTTCTCATGGGGATGGATCTTGGAGGACATTCCAAGCCCTTGCTGGTGGGCTGAGGCGCGATTCCAATTTTTGGCAAAACATTCAAAACTGGGCTGATGTTGCGGTGATTTTTCTTATCACAAAATAGTAAAAAAGTATTGCGTCTCGTACTTGAGAGACGGCTGAATGAAAGTAATGGGTGCTGTGTGGGACGGATTGCAGAGTGACAGTGAGGGTACAATTCACATGCATGCAGTGCCCCATCCTGCGACCCCTTGACGAGCTGAATGGTCTCGCACCAAAGCCGGATCTGATGCGGTTTTGTGCGACATGCAGATATTGGCTGGTTGAGTGACAGACATGACGGAACCAGAGTGGCTCGCAGGGATTCCGGTGGCGCTGTGGCGATGCAGGCCGATAGAGGCTAAGGATGGACGGGACGGGACAAAAATTCAATGACGGGATAGAAACAAAAGACGGAACAAACAAGAGGAGCTGAGAGTAGACACTGGCGGGACGTATGGCCATGCCCTCGGTGGTGGCATGTCGTATTGCTCCATCAAGTACGACGACGACACATCATGATGATGTGGCTGGTTGACCTGTTTGTTTGTGGAATTGGCCGATGTTCCATGGACAAATCAGAAGTGCCGGTGCCACGAGGAGGGTGGCGCAACCTTTCCAGATTTCTCTGCACCAAACCTGATGGTGTGCACTTGTGCTGGGTGTGTGCTTGTATCAGGACGGTCCGTTGACCCCGCCGTGGAATGTAACGGTGTAGTTTGGTAACACAAACTTTGATTAAAAGGGAGACTAAAAAACAAGAAAAAGAGAAAAAAAAGGTACGAGAAGTTAGCCTGAAAGTCTTTTCCCCCATAAGCAATTGCCAATGGAGAGTAGCCTCATCCATTGCATCTTGACAGCACAGCTGCGTCTTGTGCTCGAATTTTACTCACCTCCTTGGGCATGGTTTACAGCAGGGACAAGGTCAAGAAACCCAGAAACTCGGGCCCTCCCCTGCACGACTCACGCAACTAACTGGGTCAAAGCGCTTAAACAGGCCGCACCCTTTCCAGATCTCCATCACTGCAACGCTGACTGCAGAGCGATTGCCGATAGAAGACGTCACATTGTTATTCATTTCATTTAGTTAATTTTTCACCTTGATTCCCTCCCCCCTCTTTACCACTCATCAGCTCGCTGTCCCTTAATCAAGTAGAAACCCCACGACATACGACACTATCCAGAGCATGGCTGCAGTGGCCTGACTCCACCGCTGGGCGGGCACTTCCGCTCGTCTCTCCCATGGATTCAAGATAGCACTAGCCAACCCGCTAACCCACCATAACCTTGCGCGCGACCCCGCTGCAAGCCCGCTAACCACAGGGCCCACCCACCACCCGATCTTCCAATTGGGCCAATCAAGTCCGGCAGGTAACGTCATCAGTGGGCGATCCAGTCCAGCTCCTCCTGTTTGTTTGTCGCACGCAACGAGCAGGGCAGGACGGGACGAGGGAGAGAGGAGCTTGCTTTGGCCGCGCGCACGCAACCTCTTCTCCTCCATCATCCATCAACTAAGCGTCGTGGGCGCAGGATTCACTCTTGTTTCTCATTCACTCTCTGCTTCCTCCCTTGTGTCGCCCATCGCTTCTTCGCTGTCGCATGCGCTGTCTCTGATTTTCTGCACGAGGGCTTCTAGACGCGCTCGGTTCCCGTCCCTCCTCCACCTTCCACCTTGGCCTCGTCCTCCCTTCCCAATTCCGCAGTGAGAGATCGCACTTCCCACTCGGCAATCGAAGGGGATACAGTCGCTTCATCCCCACGACTTCCGCCAGAGGGCTGGTGAAATTGGGGTTGCCCATCCTTGTTTTTCTTCCAAGCTTACAACGCTGCTTGCGTTTGTCGGTCGTTGAACAATCGCACCAACCTGCTTCCGCGGCTCTCCCGGGCGCGCCGATATCGTCCCTCTCTCAATCCAGAACCTCTTGATCTTTGACCATGGCTTCCAATTGGAACCGCTGGAAAGGCATGTTTGGCCTGGGTAATGGCGCTAACGGCACCAACGGCTCAAGCTCCCACCGCCATGCCTGGCTTCACGAAGAAGAGCGCACTCGTAAGTAGCATTGCTGATGCATCCCCCGCTCTGGATTCGAAATACCAGGAGTCGCTGACCTTTCAAATCTCAATTGTAGTTCTCCCTCATTATCGAAACCAGAACATAGACTCTGCAATTCCCCCAATTGACGTCACCCGCGTCTGTTTGCGACTACGTCACCTGGTCCGCGAATGTGTCCCTTGCGAGCTTGAGGAAGCTCAAATCACCCGCTCTCACAGCACCGTCATCACCAAAAAAGTTGTACAGGCCGCCAGGGAGGCTGGTGGCTCCGAGCATAAGGGATGCGTTGTATGTTGAACCCCGCTAATGTCATCTTTGGCATATCTCATCGTTGCTTTTCTAGGTCTACGCTTTGCTAGTCAACATGCACTGGTTCCAGCGCGAGGCTGGGCTCGAGCTGTGGGACGCTGGTCTCCATAATCTTCGTGCCACCGCTTGCGCTGTCATTGCCAAAACGATGTAGGTCTGCTATTCGAAGGTTTTTGGCTTTTCCTAACTTTTGGTTCTCACTGCAGTATCGAGAGCGAGGATGATATGGAGTACTTGCTTCACACTGTTCTTCTGCGACGATACTCATTTATTGTCGACCATCTTCCAACTGCTCCCGTAAACGTCATCGAGAAAGCCGTTGACCTGCATGCCGTCCGTGTCATTGGCTCATCAGGTTACCAGAAGTGTATTGCTTATCTTTGGCGCGGCTGGCTCGTCCAAGATGAGGATGACCCGTCCGTCTTCGTCGATTACAAGGACAAGGACAATTGCAATTTCATCACCCATATGGATCCGGATCGCATGCGTGCTCCCCGTAACCAAAACGCGGCCCAGGTCCTCTTCTCTCTCATCTATCTTGGTCTCTACACTTTAGCCATCAACTCGGTCAACCCCAACGGTGAGATTGATGGTGCTGAGATCGCTCTCTATGTGTTTACTTTTGGCTTCGTTGCGGATGAACTTATCAAGCTCTACAAGGCTGGGTATCATATCTTGGGTTTCTGGAACGCCTTCAACGGCACGTTATATGCGTTCCTGACCGTGTCACTCATATTTCGCATCATCGGTCTCTTCTTCACGAGAAGTCCCGAAGCTCACACTCACTATACTAAGCTTAGCTACAGCATGCTGGCCTTTACCGCGCCCATGTTTTGGGGTCGTCTACTTCTCTACCTTGACAGCTTCCGCTTCTTCGGCGCGATGCTGGTAGTACTCAAGGTCATGATGAAAGAGTCCGTCATCTTCTTTGCTCTCCTGATCATCTTGATCATCGGTTTCCTGCAGGCTTTCATTGGTCTGGATCTTACTGATGACAATGTTGCTGGTGATATCTGGGCTATGGGAGAGTTCATGCTCAGAGCAATTATGCAAAGCCCCGAATTTGGCGCCATCGAAGGTTTCGCTTATCCATGGGGTCAGATTCTTTACTACTGCTTTACTTTTGTTGTGATGGTAAGTTGAGCAACTAGCCCTCTCGCTTGGACTAAGGCTTATTCGATTGTCCCTAGATTATTCTTCTCAACATTCTCATTGCGCTCTATAATTCGTCCTACAGCGACATCTACGAAAACGCCGATGACGAATATTTGGCTCTCTTTGCGCAGAAGACGATGCAATTTGTTCGAGCCCCTGATGAGAATGTCTACATTGCCCCTCTCAACCTCATCGAAATGGTTGTTTCAGCTCTGACTGAGTGGTGGATGCCCAAGAAGACGTACGAGTTTCTTAATGATTGTGTCATGGCCGTTATCTATTCGCCTTTGCTATTTGTCATGGCCTATTTCGAGACTCGCACTGCCCATGATATTCGCCGCAACCGGGCTCGTGGTGAAGAAGACGATGATCAGGTTCAGGAATGGGAACAGCTAGCCCATTCGATGGACTTTGAAGCAGAGGGCTGGGCAAAGACGTGCGCCACCGCCAAGCCGAACGTGGAGGAAGAACCGGCGGTAATTGAAGTTCGCAAGCTTCGTGCTGAGGTTGAGGATCTGAAGTCCATGCTCTCTGGTATCACTAGAGCTATCACTATGCAGGCTGAGCAACAGCACGAGAATTTGAGGCTCATGACCGAAACTACGAGGTTGACAGCAGAAATAACTCGAGCGAGGTCCAGAGAACCGGCACCGGAGACGGAGGCCTCAGAAGTACCCGAGACCCCAGTAACTGTTGAAGGGACCGAGTCAGAGGCACCTGATACATCGGAAGTTGGCGAAACGCAGGATGCACCGGACGCACCAGAGGCATCAGAAACATCGGAGGCACCTGGTGCAGCAGAGAGCAGCAAGTCTGGGAAGAAGAAGAAGAATAACAAGAAGAAGAATAAGGGCGGCGCGGGAGGCTCTGGCGCATGAAGACTGGGTTGCTATTGAGGGAGCATGAGTGAATTTCTTTCTCATTAACTTGGTGAAGATGCTTTGTTATCAGATTTCAGTTCATGTTATTAGTTTAGGTTCGGAAGCGCGAGATGGGCATCGGTTTTCTATGTCATGATGGCATGTCTTACGGCTGTGGTATTTCGGTCTTGTTCGAGTATGAAGTGCATAATTTGAGATTGAGAGTTGAATTATGAGAGAAAATTGCATTTTTCGAAATTCATTTCTGCGATTGCACACATGCTATGTTCCATATTTCTTCCTCGATTCGCATGCTGATTAAGCGATATTGACAAAATCTAGTAACTATTCACTTTGCGTTCTGCTCAGCATCCCCAAGGCCATGGAATATGAATGTTGTTTTTGGGTTGTCATACTTTTCAAACTCCCATGTGCAGGTTTGTCTAGAATTCAATCTCTCGTCAAACAATACCACCATTCGATTGCCCCATCAATCCAGACAGAGTACGAGGGTATAGGTGAGGTGCTAGGGTAGCTCGGTGACATTAGCGGAGTTGATGATGGTTCCTTACGATGGATATAGTACTTTCTGAGTACATCCTATGTCCCGGGTACTAGCGCAAGTTCATGGAATCGTCTATCGGGGGAGGATTCACAAGGCACGGTTCGGTTGCTTGTTCCACCAATACCAGCAAGGGTGGGGCCATAGTGCTTACTCTGCTGTGCCCCTTCAAATTGTGACTTGCTCATCCTCTTTATTTGTTTTCGTAAATCTCGTTCTCGTGAATCTCACCCAGATCGTACCTTGCAAGGCGACAGCTCAGAAACATGAGTTTCGGTCCAGCTACAGTGCTTCTGCAGAATGGCTGCAGTCCCTAGGCCTGTTTCGGAATAGAGCCCCGAGGCTACTGACTGGGGCCGCATTGGCTCTCGTTGGTGTCTTCGTATTGAGGAAGGCAAACGATATCTTCAGCCAAGCCAAACTCAACAACTTCATTCAAGACGTGTACGACTGGCCACGCGAAGTGGTCATTGTGACTGGCGGCTCTGGTGGCATAGGGGCTCCCCTTGTGCGGAAATTTGCTGAAATCGGCGCGACGGTCATCAACCTCGACATTGTGCCGCCAAAAGCCACACTACGTACGTTCTCCCATTACACCATAAGAGCTGGAACTTTACTCATCACACACCATCAACAGCGGCAAATGTCCATTTTTACAAAACAGATCTCGCAAATATTCCAAGTCTTAAAGAGATTGCAGCTCAAATTCGCAGGGATCATGGGGACCCGACGGTGCTCATTAACAACGCCGGGGTTTCAAAGATGCTGTGCCTCTTTGAGGAAAGCGAGGACGACATACGCCAAACGTTTGACATAAACATCGTATCCCACTTTGTGCTCATAAAGGAATTCCTGCCGAAAATGGTGGAGCGTAACCACGGCCACATCGTGACGGTTGCCAGCATGCGAACCTTCCTGGCGGGATCCAGCGGCGCCGACTATGCCTGCACCAAGGCGGCCGCTCTGGCTCTGAATGAAGCCGTGGGACAGGAAGTGCGAAACCAGTACAATGCACCAAAGATTCGAACCAGGTCGGTCTTGAGAACCCCTCCCTGAGAAAGCTGTGGTCGTTGACTAACTGGTGCGTAACAGCATTGTGCACCAGTCGTACGTGCGGACACCCATCATTGACAAGGTCATTGAGTATGCCGAGTCTCGGTTTACCGTTCTCGACCCCGAGGATGTGTCAGACGGCATATTTAAGCATGTTATTTCTGGAAATAGCGGTCAGCTCTTCTTCCCGAAGCAACTGTCCTTCGCGGCGGGTATCAGAGGGTGGCCTGCGTGGCTCCAAATCATTGTCAGAGATAGCCAGTTCAAGGGCCTGGTTCCTTATCATGTCCGGAATAAAATATAGCGTTTGGGGAGGGAAACGTTGATGAGGGTCTTGGAACTGGCCCGTCAGCAGTACATTACATTACATTACATTACAGCATAGTACAGTACATAGCAGTTGATAGTGGTACCGCGACAACGTCAGATAAGCTGGTTCTCCGAAACAGAAATGGTATTGGATAATCCTCGCCCAACGTAAGCCCCTGTGCCAGTTTTCAAATTCCTGCTTTCAAACAGTCCGCGAAATATGACATTTTACACAACATGGTTTGGCCAAGGCTGTTTATTGGTGGTTAAAGCATCCTCGTTTTCATTAATCCGATACCCGTACGTATACATATGAATTTCATGACCAAACCGTGGTCCCTTTCAAAGCCGCTTCATTTTTCTAATGGCAAAATCCCAACACTCCCTGATCTTACACTCTGCTTATTTTGCAGGAGGGAAGTATTTTCTGTGCTCACGTCAGTATGTAGATCATGAAACCATGCGGACGAGGCCAACTTACGGAATGGCAGAGTTGTACGCATCCACGTCCTTGTGCTCAAACGTCACAAAGACAACCCGCAGCAACTTCTTCCCGTCCTCGCCATCCAGAAACTTGCGCACCGTCTCGCAGGCGACGTTGGCGGCGTCGGACGAGGGGTATCCGTAGATGCCCGTGCTGATGGCGCTGAAGGCGACGGACGAGAGCCCATTGGCGACGGCGAGCTCGAGGCTCTTGCGGTAGCAGCTGCGGAGGAGGGCCTCGGGTTCCTCGTCGTAGAAGTACTTGGGGCCGACGGCGTGGATGACGTGCTTGGCGGGCAGCTCGTAGCCCTTTGTGATGCGGGCCTCGCCCGTCGGGCAGCCGCCCAGCGTCGCGCACTCCTTGGCGAGCTGGGTGCCGGCGGCGCGGTGGATGGCGCCGTCGACGCCGCCGCCGCCCAGGAGGCCCGAGTTGGCCGCGTTGACGATGGCGTCGAGCCGGAGCCGCGTGATGTCGCCGCGGATCAGGCCCACGCGGCCGTTGACGTCGGCGCTGGCGGGGAAGAGCGCCGGGAGGACTTCCTTGAGAGCCGCCTGCTCGTAGAGCTCGGTGATGATGGGGATTTGCGAGAGACCTCTTCCAGTAGCCATTTTGTCTTAACGAATGTATGTATGCGAGGATTTGTATACGTTTTGTTGTTGTTGTTGTTGTTGTTGTTGTGTGGTTATTGGTTTGTAGGTGAAAGAGCGGGAGAGAGGAAAAAAAAACAAAGAAGGCTGTTGGGAGTCAGATCAGGCTGGTTATAACCACAAGGGTCGCAGTTCTCTCAGTTCCGTTCCTCGCGAGATGCCTATTCGTCGGTCCGTGTCGCAATGTGTAACAAACAAAGGTCAGGCGGCCGTCTTTTCGTTTGTTTGGCTCAGGACAGTGAAGAAAGGGAAGCTTCAAGAATGGCAGGAGAGACCAGATCTCTGGTTTAACCTTGCTATTGAGGCAGGGTTTAACTGTCAGTCTGGCCAAGGTAACTTTTCTTATTTGATCAGATGGGGTGTTTCTGATGTCGCCCCCCAACTGCCCCGCGTTTCCTCCCACTTGCCCCGCCAAAAAGCCAACTGCGGCGTCGCCTTATCTAATCAGCTCAATGGCGTTTTATATTCAACCTTTTCCACCAACGTCATCCCCGTTGGGTTGTGTGAGCTGCTGGACATGTAATGTGTGCGAAGGAAAACCGAGATGCTGTCACCAAGTTCCTATGTTTCAAGCTCTTGCTTGGATGCCGCTATGGCCTTTGAAGCTTGCACAACAGTTCAGCTTGAGGGCCATGAAGCGGTTCGAGAAGAGATGGGAGACTGTAGAAAAAGAACAGTTTGTTTTTCCTCCTTGCCGTTGGTTGATTCTCCAATTCTCTGGCGAAAAACTGCCTCAATTCCCCATCATAACTTACCTCTCGTCGTCTTTGTGGCAACAGATCCAGCCATCCTCCGAACCTTGATTCCATCAAGACACATCATGGGAGAAGTAAATATAACTGCACTGAGTATTTAGAAGCAAAACTTGCGCAAAAGGCTACGGAATCTACGGTAGCTAAAAATAAACCCCCTCTCTAGGCACCGAGAATAACTAAACTCTCTTTCTTCGCTTCGCCCTTGGTTTAGCTGTCTTGCTGGCCCCATCTCTGACGAATGCCCTTCGTTTCAATCCACGTTTCTGGCGTCCCACGAGATCTGCACTCGTGTCAAGGCTTGTATCCGTCCCAGATACGCTGGTGCTGTCGTAGCCTGAACCGATGAACCCGCTACTGCCTCCACTCCTCGAGCTTTCCGACCTGCTCTCGCTGCCCCCATCTAGCGCCCTCGCTACAAACGCACTGCCCTCTGCTGTCTCTTGAAAATCGTCATCCTCATCATCATCCAGCTCCATTTGATCTTCGTACTCCGCCATCTCCTCTCGCAGCTGTCGCTCCCACGCATCGTCAATGTCCCCAAGGCTTCCCTCACCCTGTATTCCGGGTTGACCCATGGCCCACCTCTTCGCCCGCGGGGCTTCTGATGAAAACACATCTGGCGGGGTATATGCCACATCCATCTCCACAACGTTCAGTAGGTCCCGAGAGATGGTTTCGCGGATGGCGTATGGGTGAGGCATAATGCCCGAGATAGACTTCCTTTTTGTTCGGCCTTTGTCGGGCAGGTTGACCTCCTGAGCTAATTGTAGCGGAGCCCACGAGGGTCGATTTCCCCTTTTCTGGCTTGGGAAGCCACCCGAATGAGATTTGTAAGTCGAGAATGCGCCCGAGGGATTGCCGGGCTGGAAAGAGCTAGGAGGAGTGCCAATAAGAGTGCTGACTCGTCCGAAAAGGGATGGTTTTGGTTCCGAAAGGGTGATCCCCTGGTTTTCAACATGTGGCTCAGTGACTTTTGGGGCTATCGATGGCGGTTTCATTGATTCGGATTCCGCCAGTTGCTGAAGTGTCCGCGCAGCTGCCTCCGCCTCATCCAACTCCCCTTCGGCTGCCCGTCTCAACATCGACTCTTCCGCATCCCGACCTTGTTTTTCTAGGTTCTCGACAAGCTTCCTTACCGGCTCTGTGCTGAATACGCTCACTAGCTCCTGGCCGCTCTTCTTCTTCTCTAGGACATCGTCAAGAAGCCCCGCCCACCGCTGTGCCAAACCCTGCTCATCCACGCCTGTCTCAGGAAGTACAATCTTCCACGATTCCAACGACGTAGCTTTCTCCAGGATTCCTTTGAATTGAACCAAGTCGTCAAGATCTTCTCCCGACAAATTCAGCATCTCTTTCTTTGCTAAGAAAAACCACCGTTCATGAGATTTGCGACGGCACTTTCGGAGCATTGGAACTGTGCTCAGCAGGTCCCGCCATCCCCCATCGAATTTGGATTCATCCAAGTCAAGCAGTCTTCGAATGTTTTTGAACGCCGTGCCAAGGGACTGAAACTGTGCCTTCCATTCATTCTTCCACACCAGAAGATAGGGCTCAATTTCGCCAGCCATTCGCCCAATAGCATCGATCTCTTTGCCGATGACATCGGTTGCCTTTTTCCAATAGTCATAGTGCGAATAAATATTCCGGGTATAAAGCCTCCGGAGTCTGGACGGTAGTTGATAAATTTCGCACAACATGCTTTCTTGAACCATTCGCTCAAACTCTAGCACCCTGACCAAGTCGATCATGGCTCTTACGATGCGAGTGCGGTGCTCAGATGACGAAATGCTCAGCACAGTACGCCTGAAGTCGTTTTCACAATCTTTCGAGAATTCGTCCGGAAGCTTCTCGCACATGGTTGCTATGTCATCCCATTCTGCGTATTCTTCGTCGACGGCCGCCTCCTTTCTCTCCTTCGCCCACCCAGATAAAAGAATTCGGCAGCTCTTATACTCCAACAGCATAAGAAACACTCCTCGGAAGCGATCGCTCAAATTCTCGGATCGCTCATGCCACAAGGGTAAGTCCTGTTGAAATCGCTGAATCATCAAGTCAAACTGAAACCCCTCCATGAGAAGATTGCGCAGATAAGCCCACAAGGTGCGCTGGCCATTGTGCACCAGGTCATCCAAGTACTCCATGATCCATTTACGATCTTCCTCCTTCAGAAAATTGAGCTTTGACAGGTTTTCGTAGTTCGAACGGCTTTCCTCAGCCGCGTAAATGACCTTGTGTGGCTTTCGGGAAATATCCCTCACAGCAGCCATTCCATACCGCGCAACGCTGGTTTCCCAAAAGTCTTGACGGAAGAGCCTATCGATATCCCCGGTCCTCATAAAGTGAGAATACAAATCCGCGCGTACTCCAGGGTGTGAAAGGGATGCGATCACTCCGTCGGGCCACTTGGATTGGATAGCAATACCAGCAAATTCTCCGATGAACGGTACAAAGGCACGGTTGTGCATTGCCGAGCTCAGTGGCCATGCACCACCTCCGATAACCTACAAACGATGTCAGCCAATATTCAATCGTATTTTTTTTGGCACATGAACTGGGGAGTGGACACTTTACATGATGCTCAAATGCATGTCCCGCCTCGTCTAGGGGATCGTCCTCGAAGTGTGGCTCTGGGGCATTCTCGTAACCTCTATTTGGGTACAGCTCTTTGCACAATGTTCTACAAATTGACTGGATAGTGGGATCCTTTATCCCCCATGCAGCTGGATTATACAGCCATTTGCAATGGGCTCCGATCCAAGCGTGCTGTATGTGTCAGCCCAGGGTTAAAGAAACGTCTTTTGTGCTGAAACCACGGACAAGAATAATGACTCACCATAAGCTCATGGGCTATCGTCGTCGCCAACATATAGCTTGTAATAAGCTTCTCGCTATTGCTATAATTGTCTACTAGCAGAGGCCACGCAAGTTCTGCCGAGACCGTGATCAATATTTGGCTGTCGGGTTCATGCAACTGCTCAAACCAGGTCACTCCCGACGACCCCGGATACGTAAAAACCGATTCATCGGAATAGTGCGAGCTCACGAAAGCAAACCGAAGAGTCCTCAACAGGGCTTTCCATGTGTACTTAGACGGTTCGAAGCCAGAAAGTTCCCGCATGTCCCTGGCGCTCGGGATGAGCATCGGGTCATCCATATCGACATGACGGCGAAAGCTGAATTTTGGATACTTTTTTTGTTCGTTCATTTTCCGAACATCTAGAGCAGGGTCAATATAGAATCTGTTCGATACGTCTTGCAAAGCGGTGGTGAACGTGTCTTTCGTCTCCACAAACCTAGTGGCGAGTTGAAGTGCCGGCTGCATAGCTTCCCACAGTTTGTCGTTTGTCTAGCGTCTTCTTTAGCTCCCCTTTCATATGTCAATCACACTCAGGACCTACTCTAGGATCGCATTCCCCTCGTTCACCGTTGAAGTTGTAAGCGAGGCGAGGTTCGCTGCTCTTCGTTCCACGCTGGCTTGTGTCTATCCACCTGTCGCGGCGAAGCAATCTACATTTTCCGTCAGTTGCGGGCTTTAGGATGGGAGGATTATTCTGACTGGTGTAGTGGCCCATTGAGATTAGATCGAGCATCTCCCATGGTGAAGTAATTTTCTGCGTGCATCTAAACTAAGTGTTAGATTAAATAAAATCTTCAGCTCAACTCTCTTGCCTCGTCCATTGTTAAGTCTCCGAAAAGAGCTCCTTGCCAGAATTCGTCGATGATCATTTCTTCGTACTTTCTCACGTATATCTCATCAGAAGGGTCCAATTCCTGCATATCGATTCTCTCTTCGGCCAAAAAGTCGTCCAGATGGCGTCCCCGTGAAACAGCCAGCTTTTTCAATCGATCAAAAAGATCTTTGCCGGTCCGAACATCGCCGCTTGGAAAAAGTTGGCGACTTGAGGCCCTTGTGGGTGAGGTCCTTGATCGCCCATCCGTCCTTCCGCAGAAAACGCCAAATCTCTCTGCGTATTTAGTCGGGTTCAAGATTTTGTCCCGGGCTAGTATGGCTGGCCTCATTCGACTCGCAAGGCCATCGCTTACGGACCACTCTGTCTTTTCGCGGGTTGGTCCAGTGTCCTCCCAATCTGGATCAGTCCAGGCAGGAACATACAGAGTATGCTTCCAGCTCCCATCTGTGGAACGTTTCGGCGGTATGAGATGTTTAATTGATGCGAGATGCCGTACATCGTGATGGTATGGACCAAGCCAAACATTGCCGTGATCATGACGGCTATGGTGCCGCAAATCTCGGGACTCATTAGAGACGCGGGAGTCCTGATTTG
The DNA here is from genome assembly GCA_022837005.1 of Calonectria pteridis. Taxonomy (NCBI): domain Eukaryota; kingdom Fungi; phylum Ascomycota; class Sordariomycetes; order Hypocreales; family Nectriaceae; genus Calonectria; species Calonectria pteridis. Next base: position 93,368 of record JAKZGU010000087.1, on the reverse strand, counting down.
AAGACATTTCAAATAGGCGATATTCCAGAAAGCTCTTGAAATCACGGGTAACCGACCATGACGAGTAACCAAAACAGAAAAATTTCGTACATCCAAAAAAGACACTGTTATAAGACGGTTATAAACCACAAACGACAGAACAAAGACGTGCATAAAAAGCAAGCTAACTGCAATATCCACACTGAATAATGAACACCCAATCATTACTTTATTGGGACCCTGAGAGCCCATTTCAGTTAGGATAACCAAGGAGAGTGGCGTGGTCGAAAATGTCAACAAAGGCCATTTCTTTGAAGAAAAAACCCCAGCCGACACATGGGAATCATGCTGCGGCTTACACAGATCACCATGATGTGCGTGTACCAAGGTTGGAATGCAATCGATGCATTGAGCACTGGACGAATTGGCAACTGGGTGTCAGAAAATCACAAGATTGTTCAACAAGGTGTGCTGTGCATCACAGCCCTACATGCAACACAACAGATCATGATTCACGTGCACGACATACTGTTGGCCGATATTCCGACGGCGTTTGCAAACAAAGTCAAAACCCGAATGCTTGTGATAGCGCTGAATTTGCCCATGAGGCAAGCAGGCCGACTCCAGCAGATATGACGCGAATTGTCTCGGTCCGATACTCTAGTGCCTCGATCGAACACGCAAGCGAAATGCCGAATGCTTCTGGGCTTGCATGGTGGGACTCGCAACATACGGTGAGCGTCCGGGGGTGGCTCTTGGAAGTCTGGGGCCCCGCGATATCAGAGACTCACGGTCCAGGCCGTTTTCGAAAAGACAAGTGGCGCAGTCGCTTGGGCTCGAGGCCCGGGTGGTCAGCGTCTGTAACATTCCTATATCCCCGGCCGTATGCGTATGCGTCAAGGCTGACGAGAGCTCAAATATCGGCGTTAGAGGTCGCATCAAGCTGAGGTGAACTTTATCCCAGGATACTTTGATTCGTGTGTAGCGGGCAGTGCCAGCTCACACTCAATGGCCACTGTAGCAACAAAGAAATGGCTGTCTCTGGTCCGGGCCAGCCATTCAGACAAACACCACGGCCCAGCAGCCCAGCTCAGTATCTGCTCCATCGCGTGAGCTCAACTTGGAGCTCTGGAGTTCACCATGCATAGCAGCCACTAAAATAAAAGTGCAGTGCCAACGTGGCACAGACGTTGATTGGGAATGGCAGAGGGCAGTGGATAAACTGTGCCCCACCAACCCCAAGCCTGGGCAATCGGGTTTCGGTGATTGGGAAGTAGGAGAGCAAGTCTGAGGCCCAAGGTTTGAGAAGTCGATACATGGTACATACTGTGCTACAGTGGCCTGCTCCTGTTCCGGAATGGTCGCTTCCCGCTTGTTTGTTGGGGGTTGAGGGCGAACGGGCCAGTACTGGAGCCTTGCAGGGTGCGCGGTGTGTGCAACGAGGCCTTCATCCCCCAAACCAAATCTCGAGATTTTCCTGCCTCGGCCAGGCCGGTGTCATGACCAGATTGCCATGCCTGAGGCATCTCTGCTTTCTGCGAACCCCTCGGCCGGAATGGAAAATTTTTTGGCAAGAACCTGTCCGGGTGGTGGCCAGGGAGCCTGGCCTGGAGCTGGCCCTTTGACCAACCAAGGCTGAGGGATATCTGAGATGCAATATCAGCAAGGCCAGCGGTATAATCGCACGGTACGGGACAAGAGCAGTAATCGCATGGAATTTCAACACATGGGCAGCCAGCCAGTAACTCGCTGAAATAAGAGAAATTCAGAAACCTAAATTTGGCTTAAGCGCCCAGATGTGATGAGCTGTGTCTGCAGCATCTGCAACAGACATGGGACCTTTGCTACGAGTAATGTGGGTGGCGGTTTAGCAATAATTCGGTTGGCCTCAGAGGTCGTTGGCAGAGGGCCGACCACCTACAAGGTTAACCAACAAGAAGCCTAACAGTCATGCGAGGTACATCTCTCGGCGCTTCCATTGACGGGCATTGTATACATGTCAGATTTGCGGCTGCATGTTTCTCGTCTCGATAATCATCTGCGTCTCGCCTCTCTGGAAACTGCTAGAGCAATGGAGAGCTTCCGGGAGGTCGTCATGGAGACGAGTGGAAAGTGGATAGCTCCAGTTTGAGCGAAGGCGAGGTGGAGAGAATCGACAAACTACTTCTTCATCACCAACAGCCAGCCCGATAATATCCGCACGTGCTTGTGTCAAGCTGACACTAGAAACGGTTGTGGGATATCAGTGACAAAAATGTGGCAAATTCTATCAGTACATAGTGGAAAAGGGAACAAGGCGAAAAAGCACAAGAAAAAAAAAAACCCCCGGCAGAATTCAAAGTACCTGCCTTGTCTGCTCACTCTACCACCATGAGTATGTACTCAGCATAATTCGCCTCTCAGCTCCTAGGGATCGCAGGCATCAATAAACCCAGCAGCAATACATCATCTTGCCTCCTTGCCCGGCATGAAATGCAGCGTTTGTGCATGGATCTAGCCGGACAAGGCGTCGTCGTGGTCGTCGTAGCCACCGGAGATGGCTTCACCGCCCTGCGCACCGTACATCCACTGCCCCGTTTAGGCTTAGCTCGACTGCTGATAAACTAGATAAGCCTGAGTCGTGGCTACCATGAGAGGCATCAGTGGACAGTGCGGTACAGTGCAGGAGGGTTCGGTGCGGCGGCAAAGAGGGCCTTTGGGCAGGGAATTGGGGGGCATCAACAGGGACATGGGGCGCCGAAGGAGGGGTGGAGGGGTTGGAGGGGGTGGGGCGAGGGGCCATGGAGGGGTAGGTATGGCAAGGAGCGAAAATTTTTGGCGACAGCTTGGCTCGCGGGCAACCTTTTTGTGGCACTGTCAGAGGTACACTGTCTGGCTGACGGCCCCCAGTAAAAAAAAAAAAAAAAGTTGTGGACTCGCGGCACATAAGATAAAACTTGTCCCGATCGCTCTCACAACTCTTTTTTTCTTCTCCTTCTCTCTTCTTCTTCTTGATCTCATCCTCCCCCCATTTCTCTTCTCAACGGTCGTCCCCCTCCAGACGAACCTTCTCTTCGACGCCCGCGCGTTTGTTCCTTGGATCCTCCTCCACTGAACGAACCCCGCCCCCTCCACTAGAGTCGACTCCTCCATCGATATCTGTGGATTCTACGACGACCCTCCCTTTTTCCTCCTTTATACCCAAAAAATAAAAAATCATACAGACATCCAAGATGCCTACCGAGAACGCTCAGAGCATCAAGGTCCTTGACGAGCTCTTCCAGAAGCTCACCGTCTCCAAGGAGGCGGATGCCATCAAGGAGTCTTCCAACGAGCTGGCCTCTTTCATCAACGGCCGCATTGAGGACCAGGCCGTCCCTACCAAGTGAGTACTTTTGCCCTCGCCGAGCTTGCCCTCCAGGTGCCTTCGCTTGGCTTCATCGTTCCATATCCGGGCCTCTGTCCTTTGGTCAGATACCGGGAGGGATCGGGGACAGCCAAGCGATCTGGCTTCACATGCTTCAAATCTCACACACCCGCACCCATCCTGTCACATTTCTTTTTCGGCGTCACCCTGCCCCCCGACTTGCAGCAGTGCAGCCCATTCAGCATTTACAGTGGCCGCATTCCCTGTACATGATTGCGTGGGTGCCAAATGCCTGCTTCTTAGTTGGACGAGTCAGTGGTCGTCTTTCTGCCACGCACTTTTTTTTTTCGTTACCCCTCCCCCTCACTTCACAAAAAGTTGCCCTGCCAGATTTTTTTTTTTTTTTTTGTCCGCTGGGCAACAGTCGGGCGCTAATCCCTTTTCCCTGCGCACTTTGGCGGCGGCGGGCCCAGCGCCCACAAAAGCTTTTTAGTGGCAATCCGAAACTAACAAAGTCAATCCACAGTGTCATCGAGGGCCTGAAGAAGCAGCTCAGCAACAAGAAGGACGCTGTCGCCCGCGAGCGTGCCGCCATCGCCATCCAGGCCATTGCCTCCCACGCCGAGGTCTCCGCCTCCGTCGAGCCCTACCTGGTTGAGCTTCTCCCCAACGTCCTCGCCGCCGTTGGTGACAAGATCACCGCTGTCAAGAATGCCGCCACCGCCGCCGTTCTCGCCATTGCTGGCGCCATCAACGGCAACGCCTGCAAGGCTGCCCTGAAGCACATCATGGAGTCCATCCGCAACGCCCAGAAGTGGCAGGAGAAGATGGTTGCCCTGGACTTCATTGATGCCCTCATCAAGAACGCTCGTGCCCAGCTTGCTTTCCGTGTCCCTGAGCTGATCCCCGTCATCTCTGAGGCCATGTGGGACACCAAGAAGGAGGTCAAGGAGCGTGCCTACAAGACCATGGAGGAGCTCTGCCAGTTGATCGTCAACAAGGATATCGAGCGCTTCATTCCCGAGCTTATCAAGTGTATCGCCAAGCCTGAGAACGTTCCCGAGACTGTCCACTTGCTCGGTGCCACCACTTTCGTCACTGAGGTCCAGGAGCCTACCCTCGCCCTCATGGTTCCTCTTCTTGACCGTGGTCTTGCTGAGCGTGAGACCGCCATCAAGCGAAAGTCCGCCGTCATCGTCGACAACATGTGTAAGCTCGTCGACGACCCCAACATTGTCGCTCCTTTCTTGCCCAAGATGATGCCCGGTCTCCAGAAGAACTACGACAACCTGGCTGATCCCGAGGCTCGTGAAAAGACCAAGCAGGCCCTTGACACCCTCACCCGTGTCGGTGCCATCAAGGATGGTGTCATCCCCGAGCCCGCCAACGACAGCGCCATCAACGTCCTTCTCCCCAAGGTCGAGACTGTCATCAAGCCCAAGTTCGGTAACTACCTTGAGAAGATGGGTCCCGTCGCCGAGTACATTGCTGCCATTGCTGGTCAGCTGATCGACGAGAAGGAGTCTGAGCGCACTGTCTGGATCGACAACCTCAAGCCCTACGTCTCCGTTATCACCGGTATCGACAACTCTGAGGCCATCATCGAGGCCTTCCGCAAGATCGCTCTCCCCGCCGCCCAGGTTGAGGCTGAGGCCGAGGAGGACGAGGAGGAGGGTGAGGATCTTTGCAACTGTACCTTCTCCCTTGCCTACGGTGCCAAGATTCTTCTCAACCAGACTCACCTCCGTCTTAAGCGTGGTCAGCGCTACGGTCTTTGCGGTCCCAACGGTTCCGGAAAGTCCACCCTCATGCGTGCCATCAACAACGAGCAGGTCGAGGGTTTCCCCAAGCAGAGCGAAGTCAAGACCGTCTTCGTCGAGCACGACCTGGACTCTGCTGATACTGAGATGACCACCATTGACTGGACCATGAAGAAGCTGGGCGAGGCCGGTGTCCAGACCACCCAGGCTGATGTCGAGAAGCAGCTCAACGAGTTCGGCTTCACTGAGCAGATGGTCAAGGGTGAGATTACCGCTCTTTCCGGTGGTTGGAAGATGAAGCTGGCCCTGTGCCGTGCCGTCTTCGAGGCCCCCGATATCCTGCTTCTGGACGAGCCCACCAACCATTTGGATGTGAAGAACGTCAAGTGGCTCGAGGAGTACCTCATCAACTCTCCTTGCACCTCCATCATCGTCTCCCACGACTCTGGTTTCCTCGACAACGTCTGCCAGCACATCGTTCACTACGAGCGATTCAAGCTTAAGCGCTACCGTGGTAACTTGGCCGCTTTCGTCCAGCGTGTCCCCTCTGCCCGATCTTACTACGAGCTCGGTGCCTCCGAGATCGAGTTCACCTTCCCCGAGCCCGGTTTCCTCGAGGGTGTCAAGACCAAGGCCAAGGCCATTCTCCGTGCCACCAAGATGTCTTTCCAGTACCCTGGTACCTCTAAGCCCCAGATCAGCGACATCAGCTTCCAGTGCTCTCTCGGCTCCCGTATTGCCGTCATTGGTCCCAACGGTGCTGGCAAGTCTACCCTGATCAACGTCCTCACTGGTGAGCTCATCCCCACCGCTGGTGAGATCTACCAGCACGAGAACATCCGTATCGCCTACATTAAGCAGCACGCTTTCGCCCACATTGATAACCACCTGGACAAGACTCCCTCCGAGTACATCCAGTGGCGATTCCAGACCGGTGAGGATCGTGAGACCATGGACCGTGCCAACAAGGTCATCACTGAGGCCGATGAGAAGGCCATGGACAAGATCTTCCGTATTGAGGGCTCTCAGCGTCGCGTCATTGGCATCAACGCCCGAAGAAAGTTCAAGAACAGCTACGAGTACGAGTGTTCGTTCGCCCTGGGTGAGAACGTCGGCATGAAGAACGAGCGATGGGTTCCCATGATGTCCGCCGACAACGCCTGGTTGCCCCGTAACGAGCTTCTGGCTTCTCACCAGAAGATGGTTGCCGATGTCGATATGAAGGAGGCCCTTGCCTCTGGTCAGTTCCGACCTCTGGTCCGAAAGGAGATTGAGTCCCACTGCGCCAACTTCGGTCTCGACGCCGAGCTCGTCTCTCACTCCCGCATGCGTGGTCTGTCCGGTGGTCAGCGTGTCAAGACTGTCCTTGCCGCCTGCTCGTGGCAGCGACCTCACCTTATCGTCCTTGACGAGCCTACCAACTATCTGGACCGTGACTCTCTCGGTGCCCTGTCCAAGGCCCTGAAGAAGTTCGAGGGTGGTGTCATCATCATTACCCACTCCGCCGAGTTCACCAAGGACTTGACTGAGGAAGTCTGGGCTGTCATGGACGGCAAGATGACTCCTTCCGGCCACAACTGGGTCCAGGGCCAGGGCTCTGGTCCCCGTCTGAAGCAGGATGGTGATGAGGAGGAGGAGAAATTCGATGCCATGGGTAACAAGATTGTTACCACCAAGAAGAAGGCCAAGCTGAGCTCTTCCGAGGCACGAAAGAAGAAGAAGGGTAAGTTTACTCACACGTACACCTGTCTAACAATGCAGAAGCTAACTATTTCGCAGAGCGTATGGCCCGCCGCAAGCGTGGTGAGGAGGTGTTCTCCGATGAGGATGAGCTGTAAACTAATCATCCCACTACACCTAAACTCGATCATGCTCTGACGACAAACCACTTCTTTTGATGACCTCATACCATATTTCCTTTGTCATGCGTTGCACAAAAGTTAAGGGTGCGTCTCGGTAATGGATGGACAGCACACCTGGGGGCTCCCGATAGATTATGGGTTGCTCTGTTAGACTACACCTGGAGGAATTGAGGGCGAAAATGTGTCTGGGATTGGAGGATCCCTGGATGTATTAAGAATCCTTGGCCTTGGGTGGAATTGGAGGTTGGCAATAGATGCAGCCAAAAATAGACTTGATATGATGAAACAATTATTTCCACGTGATGCTTTCGTTCGGTGATGCATTGTGGACTGTTATGTTGTGAATGCAGAAATGTAACATTCAAAAATTGATTGTACTACCAGCATGACGAGAACACACCATGATAAGGTCGTCGATACGAGAAAAGATTATGATAAACATTCAACAGGGGATATTCTATATAGAATGTTTAGTTTCATCATCAAGATGTTCAATATATCATTTTCAATTGTGAGAAATCCAAGTTGAGAAATGCGGGTGTAGGGTAAGCGCCAAAGTTAAACAAGGGAGATTGAAGACACAAAGAGGAACATGGTAAGAAGACAGGGAGGATTCATTAGAGCATTGCAATTATTATTTGAAAGAGTTGCGTGCTTGACTTCGTTTGTGCCTCGTCAAATCTCTAAACTCAAGTGCCTCGACCGTTCCAGCTCAAAGATATGGCAGCATGCTTGCTATTTGAGCTCGTTGAAATACGGATTTGTATAAACCCGACCAATCCCAGAAACATATCAATTTAGAGCTTTGATATTGCCCTGAGACGAATTCCAATTTCTTTTACTAGCACAAGGCCAAAACTTGGGTCTTGGTAGCCCGAACCCAATTACCAGATATTGCATTATTTGCTACTGCCGGAGGATTGGACATTAGTTATCCAGCGACCATAATCTTATACCACTTTTGCTTGGAATTTCTGTCGTGATAAATTAACGACTTGAATGTCTTCGAATGTGCTGAGTTTCCGGACTAATATCATGTGTTCCTTGAGCTGTAGGGTAGTAAACTAGGTGTCAGTCACTGGGCGCTCAAAGTAGACATCGTGTAATACAATGAAACTAAACCAAAGATCTACCCTTTCCCTTCGTATTTGGCTTGATATAAGTGTTGAAGGAATGTCCTGCTTGAAATTTTTTTATTTCCAAGTTTTGGCACAGGTGTTGCTTGTGATTGGCGTCTCACGTGATGAAATGTCACACCGATCCGTAAGCAAGAATTGCTCACGGCTCACTTTCTACCCTTGAATCATTCAGCCTCCCTCCGCTATAATCTTCATGACACGCAGCAGTTTCTTCACGAAACCTATCCAATGGTTTTCCAGAAACAACTCAACGTCCTCAAGTATAAAAACCTAGGTCGATGATGGCGTCAGACTTGCACTCTATTCTGCCTCCGGAAGTTGAATCGCTTGTCCAAAGTTCAACTTGCACATCATGCCGTGAGCTTATAAAGCTTTTTTGGAGTTCCGAGGAGTGCGATGCTATTGAGCTTGTTGGTGATGATGTTTCTCGCCCATGCCCTGCTCATAATGCGTTGTTTTCAGGATTACAAAAAGGCCTCGCTTTTTCTCGCCTCCCAGAGTATTACGAGCCGGCTCCTTTGGCCCAAATCAGTATGTGGAAGTCACGCCCTGCGAAAAGCGTGAATATGGAACTCCACTTGAAAGGAAAATCCGGGTATATCCTGGAAACCTCTATAGCGCTGATATTTCAGTCCGAGGTGGCAAACCATCCAGGACGAGGTGAGATCTTGGATCCTGAATGGATAGATTTCGAGAAGATACTTGATTGGCAAGATAAATGTCGGAAGCTGCACGGTGACAAATGTGAAGATCCCTTGCAGATCCCGCGCGTGGAGCCTACCTGGCTCGTGGATCTCCAGCAACAGGCCCTGGTCTTGGGTACTGGGCATCAAGACTTCATTGCGTTAAGCTACCGATGGGGTAGCAAACAAGGCCTTCGCACGACAGCCGATCTACTGCAGCAACTTCAAACCACCAACGCTCTCACACCAGAATCCGATGCCGGCAGCTTGATCCCAGCAACCGTTAGACATGCGATGTTCATCGCGAAGCGCCTGGGCTATCGATACTTCTTCGTAGATGCACTGTGCATTCCACAAGATGACAGTTGCGCCAAAGGGAGAGAAATTGGGCGAATGGCAGCCATATACGCGTCTGCTGCGATTACCATCGTCGCAGCGGACGGAAATGGCGACGATGGGATTCTGGGCCTACAAGGTATTTCTCGGCCTCGGAACCTTGAACAAGCCGTCTATCCATTTGTCGGCGATGAAAAGGTCATTGAGACGGATTCTTTCAATTGGCCAACTCACCTTCCCAACGGCTACGCTTCGCGAGGGTGGACATTTCAGGAATATCACCTATCCAAAAGACGTCTCATTTTTGCAGAATCCAAGGTGCATTGGGAGTGTGCCTGCACGACTTGGCACGAAGATCAGGTTTTAATCGATGAAGAGCTTATAAATAGCAAGTTCTCGCCCAAAGCTTTCGAAGTAGGGGGCGTCTCTCTTCCAGAGTTGTTACATGGGTACCCGAGCACATATTTCTATCTGCAATTTCTTAGCGACTATGCATGTAGGAGTTTGAAGTTTGAGGAGGATGTCTTGCCTGCGATATCAGGGACATTGGGGCTTCTGGCACGAACTTTCGACGGCGGCTTCATTTGTGGGATCCCGGAATTATTCTTTGATCTTTGTATTATTTGGCAGCCGTCTGGAATCGATTCACGTAGGCGGATCCTGCCGTCACCAACGGACGAGATGACTGCTCGTGCCGGCGAGAGCGACAGCACACAACAGCGTCGACTTCCTAGTTGGTCTTGGATTGGTAGGAAGGGGGGTTTTAATCACTGGGGTGGTTCAGACGGTTACGTCGTGGAACCTATGGCAAGGTGGAACTATGAGCCCATCGTTAAGTGGTACGCTAGTGCAAGTGCAAATGGGCCTTGGAGAAAGGTGCAATCATGCTGGTATGATTACGTGCAGGCAGCCAAAGACGATGAGTGGCAACCACCGGACGGATGGACAAGGATGCCATACCGGCCTAAATCAACAAAGGATGAGGAAGACGAAATACTAACACCCCCTAAAGACTTGGGGAAATTTGTATTCAAGCATTCGTTTTTTCCAGAGACGGAATTCTTCTGCCCTTTCCCTATTCCAGATGAAAGATTAGAGTATCCTCGGACTGATCAAGTAAAAGAGGAACCCTTTTTGTCATTCCGAGCCAAGGCGATGCAATTGGTGCCTTCGCCTTGTGAGTATCATGAATACGGGCCTGCTATTTTCGAGGACGGGGATGGCAATCGTGTTGGAAGATTGACTCCTGATGAAATGGAATATCTCTTGTTGCTTTTTGGAGAAGATGAGGTCAAGTTTGTTCATGAACAGTCGGATTTGATAAGGGAAATGGCTGATTCCGAAAACTACGCATTCTTTTATGAGCATTTGGCTGTTCTGGGTAAAACTAGAACGGCCACATCGATAGAACTTGTCACCATCTTAAAGTCGGATCGAGGCATAACTCCTCGCGAAGACTACCCAGTGTATTTCGCGCTCTGGGCCGAGTGGGTAGACGGAATCGCCTACCGCAAGGGAACAGCGGAAATCAGTGTTGAATTCTGGGATAGCCAAAACTGGAAGGAAATGGATGTGGTCATGGGCTGAGGTTGGCTGATGAAGGCATCATGGCACTGTAATTTCTAGCCTGTTTTGGGGGTTTCACTTTCGAGGGATTGTTTTATTAGACGGGGTTATGACCATGTGTCTAATTGCGCGACTTGAGGCGCTTTAGTGCTTGTTTTATTGATTACAAATTTTGATGCGTTCTATCCTGAGAGACCCTGACCTACCAGAACCTCATCCCATCCTCTCGGATCCAGTTTGGGTGCGGGTTTCCCTCTGTGTTTCATTTTTTCTTTTCCATACCCCAGACTATTGTATCCAAACTAAAACTAAAATAAGAAAAAATAAATCCTGTAATAGTGAGTCGAGAACTTACACTCCTGCAGCCCGTATGCTGTCGAGATATTTGTGAACAAACGACTCATCGATGGGCGGCGCGGGATAGTCAGAGCCCCCAAGGACATATTCGCCGGGTGGGAAAGCCTTGACCATAGATGATGTGTTTCCGTCGTCATACCCATCAATCACGGCCGTGATGCGAGCGAGGGAGCTCTTTGGGTGTGCGGAAGCGTACGCGAGGGCACGCTGCTGCCACGCGCCGAAGCGCAAAATCTCCTTTTCTCCCCCGCTGGCGGCGCCTAGCAGTCTGAAGAATGCATCAAAGGTTGGTGCGTTCTCATTCACGAAATCAAAGTCCTGCCCGAGCCGATGTGTTTCTCGCGTCATGATGGCAGCAATGGTCTTGCATAGATAGTCAACAGGCAAGACTGCTGATAAATCGCCATCCAAGGACGGGAAAGCACCCAGTTCGAGGCTTCCGGTGATCAAGTTATGCAGAAAGTCACCACGGTCGCGTCGGAAATAGCCCTCAGCTGAGGCGGTGGCAAAGGGCAGACGATAGATTGATGCTCTGGCACCGCGCCATCGGGCTGCTGTCGCCAACCTCTCTGCAAGATACTTTGACGTGCCATAGCCGTACTCCTGATCCTCCTCAGTAAGACCATAGCCCGTGTGCTCAGAAAGTGTCGAGGTAGTTGATACAAGATGGACTGTTTTACCTTTCCCGCACGAGGCCAAGCGCAAGATCTCGTGGGTGCCGACAATATTGGGGCCTACATAGTCTTCTAGTGGGCGCATCCAATCCACCAGTGCCCCAGAGTGACAAATGGAGTCGACGTTGTTTGCCAAGCTGTAGAAGGTCTCCTCTGTAAGACCAAGTAAGGGCTGTGCCAGATCACCCGCTACTGCGTTGAGTAGTTGCTCGTAATCATTTTTCCAGAGCCCAAATGCCTCAAGAGCCTCCACCACTCGCTGCCGGGCATGTTGTTCGGACGAGGCACGGACGAGACAGTGCACGAAAATACCCTGCTGGAGCAACTCGTTGACTATAAAGGCACCGAAGAAGCCGGTGGCGCCGGTGACAAAGACGGACTGGATGCGTGAGGGGTAGGAAGCAGAGCATTGAAGCACATTCTGGAAAGTGAAGCTGGGATCAAGAACACCGTTGCGAATTGCTGCCGTATCTAGGCAGATGGAGGATGGATATTCGCTTGTGGACGGAGTTTCGTTGCCAGACTCGGATTCAACGGAGAATAGACCGGAGTCTTGAAGCTGAATGAGAAGAGAATGGCTTAGTGACTTCAGGTTCGGTTGAACGAGAACAATGTTGGCCGATAATGCCAGGCCAGTTAGTGTGGCCAGATGGTTACGTATCATGATGGCGGTCAAGGAGTCGACGCCAATATCTTGCAAAGGCCGGTCAACATTGACGCTGTCTGACTGCGCAAACCCCAATGTATTGGCAACTGCTTCTCGAACCATGTGTAACATGATGTTGGCATGCTGCTCAGGTTCGGCATCAACGAGCGCTTGACGAAGAGGCGAACCTCCCGGCACTGGAGCCTGGGAGCTGCCAGAGCCCAACAGCTTTTGAAGAAACGGAGGAATACCTCCTCTCTCTTCCAGATAGGTCTTGTGCTGATCCAGATCCAGCGCGGCAGCCATCGTGAGGGCGCGGCCACCATACACAGCTCGCTCAAGTGTCCGGATTCCATCTTCTGGTTCGAGTAGACCAAGTCCAAATTGGGCGAGATGGTTGCGAGTTGTTCCCACAAGCGTGGCTGCCATACCGTTGCCTCCCCAAGTACCGTATGCGACTGAAGTGGCCGGAAGACCCTGAGCACGTCGCAGGTGTGCCAAAGCATCAAGGAACGTATTTGCGGCCGCGTAGTTGCCGAGGCCTGGAAGACCCATTACCCCGGAGATGGAAGAGAACATCATGAAAAGGTCCAGATCCAGATCTTTGGTGAGCTGGTGTAGATTCCAAGCGCCGTCTACTTTGGGGCCGAATGGAGCAACGCATTGCTCTGGGTTCATGGCCGACAGAATCCCCGAGTCAACAAGCCCGGCAGCGTGGACCACACCACGCAGCGGCCTGTCTTGGCTGAACATGGCAAACATCGAGCGAGTAGAATCATGGTCGGCGATGTCGCTGGCTACCACTGTGGTCCTGGCGCCAAGCCGCGAGATTTCGGCCACCACGGCATTGGCATCTGCAGACTCCATGCCGCGGCGGGAGGTCAGCACCAAGTCGCGAATTCCATGAACACTCACTAGCCAGCGAGCCACGCGAGATCCAAGGTCACCCAGGCCACCCGTGATGAGCACTACACCGTCATCCCGGAGCAACGGCTTCTTGACGCTGACGGAAGCGGCGGGTTCTAGCCGCGGCACAAGCACCCTACTCTGACGCACGGCAGATTCTGGTTCATGGTCTAATGTCAGTGCCACAGCGACAGCCTCGTTTTCTGACTCTTCGCCAACATCGACAAGGCGCAGACGCAGTTCTGGATGCTCGCTCCGGGCAGTGCGCATGAGACCCCACAGCGGAGAAGCTCCGAGCCCCGTGGGCGCGTCGTTGACGCTGGTGCCGATCGAGTGACGAGTGGCCCAGATGATGGGTGGAGTAAATGTCGTTCTAGCAGCAGTCTGTAGCTGGGTCAGCGCTTCAGTGGTGAATTCACGCGCCTGAGTTGAAACATGGGCGTCCGGCTCGGCGCTCCAAAGACACAGAAGCGCGTCAAGCTTCTTGGCATCCTCAATGTTGGAGACGGGCAGTAAGCGTATGCCAATGGTCGATAATGCTTCCTTGACCTTTCCAGCCAAGGGTGTCGCCGTGTTTCCAAGCACTCCCCAAGAGCCACCAGTGTGGGCATTGACGGCGCTGACTTGACTCCAGTTGACTTCGAAGCTGAGCCCATCAATACCCTCCGAAGGGTGATTAGCAGAAGCATCACATTTTTGAGCCGCATTACTGGAGTAGAGCCCGGGCTTCCGCAAAGGGTGGAAGCGCTCTCGCTGGAAGGCGTATGTCGGAAGCTCGACGCGTCGACAACCAAAAGGCTTAAAATAGGCAAACCAGTTAACGGGGACGTTGTTGGTATGAAGAACGGCGAGACTGTTTTGAATGACTGGAACATTGTCGCCTTGAGGGGTAAGCGATGGTAACCAGATGGGCGAACCTGTCTTCTTGGTGTCGGCAAGACACATGGCATCCATACCACTAAGCGCGGGACGTGGACCCAACTCAAGGAATATGTTGATGCCCTGGTCACCGAGCGTCTGAACCGCCTGGTTGAAGTGAATGGCTCGGCGAGCTTGCTGGATCCAGTATGCGGGCTGCTCGAGCTGACCTGGTTCCGCGAGCTTCCCCGTGAGGCTGCTCACGATGGCGAGTGTTGGGGGCATGAAAGTAACCCTTTCCGCCACGGCTGCGAAAGCCGCCAGCATTTCATCCTCAAAACGGCTGCTTAGGTCTGGTGCTGAAATTGCTTCTGACACCTCGGTGCTGCTAGCTTCTAGCGATGTCATGCTACCACAGGTCGGCAGTTCTTGCATCAGCTTCGCCCGTGCTGCCACGAGTTGGCAGGCATCATGCAAATCCAGAACACCTGCGATATGGGCGGCTGCGAACTCGCCGACGCTGTGGCCCAGCACTACATCCGGTGTCACGCCCCAACTTTGCCACAGCAGCCCCAGGGCTACCTCTAAAGCGAAGATGGCTGGCTGAGCAAAGTCGGTATGATGCAACAGCACGGAAGCCGAGCTGTCAGGATCAGCCCACATGACATCAAGCAGTGGTGGCTCTAATCCTTTGAAAGCCCCCGCAACTTGATCAAGCGCATTTCGGAAGACGGGATAGACCGCGTATAGGTCTCGACCCATCCCTAGCCACTGACTGCCCTGGCCGGCGAAGAGCATGGCCAGACGCGGTTCACTAGAAAAAGATGCAGCCGGTTCAACAAGTGTAGCTGAGTCCAGTTGATGCAAAAGATTTGCTTTGCTATTGGCCACCAAAGCTAACCGCTGCTGGTGATGCGTGCGAGTAGTTGCCAGCGAGTAAGCAATATCGCCAAGTTGGACCTGATCCGCGGTGCGCCTGGTTACATGCCGTTGGAGCTGTAGAGCCTGCTGGCGCAAGGCCGGCCATGTCGTGCCTGAAAGAAGGAACGGAAGTGCGTGCGGCAACTGAATTGACGGCCTTGCAACGTTCCCCTGGGGGACCTCCTTTGGGCGTTCCTCTACAATGACGTGAGCATTTGTGCCACCAAAGCCGAACGCACTGATGCCTGCCCGGCGTAGACGGTTCCCATTTGGAAGCCAAGAGTGATTGTCTGTTATCAAGGTAATTCTGGCACTCTCCCAGTCAACGGCGGGAGTTGGCTCCTCCGCGTACAGTGTCTTGGGGAGTGTGTTATGCTGCATGGCTAGCACGACCTTCAATAGTCCCACGAGCCCAGCTACAGCCTGTGTATGGCCGACGTTGGATTTGGCTGAACCGAGCCATAAAGGTTCTGTCACGCTAGAACGACTGCCGCTAAAGACTTCTGCCAGAGCCGTGGCCTCCACAGGGTCACCCAGTTTTGTGCCCGTACCGTGGGCTTCAACGTAGTCAATATCGCTGGGTTGCAGCTGGGCGTTTGCAAGGGCTTTGCGGATCAGACGTTGCTGGGCTGGGCCGCTGGGTGCTGCTAGGCCAGAGCTACGGCCGTCGTGGTTGACAGCGGTGCTGCGGAGGACAGCGTGGATGTTGTCGCCATCTCGTTGAGCATCTGATAGGCGCTTGAGCACCACAGCGGCAGAGCCTTCACTCCATCCTGTTCCCTGTGCGCCAGCCGAGAAAGCACGGCATCTTCCATCGACCGACATGCCACCGAGCCGACTGAATTCCGCATGTAGCCCTGGATTGAGCATGAGACTCACGCCGGCCGACACTGCCATGTCACATTCGCCTTGACGTAATGCGCTGCAAGCGAGATGAGTCGTCACTAGGGATGAGGAGCATGCCGTGTCCACGGTCATCGTCGGACCCTCAAGGCCCAGAACGTATGATATGCGACCAGACAAGGTACCGCCAGCCGATCCGGTGGTTGTGTATCCGTCCAGTTCCGACAAGTCCTGGGTCGCCACGGGATCAAGGCGGAGTTGAGCCGGGACAGTACTTGTACCAATGAAAACACCAGTGCGACTGCCACGGAGCTGATCCATCGTGTATCCCGCACGCTCGAAGCCCTCCCAGCAGGTCTCGAGCAGTAAACTCTGCAAGGGATCCAAAGAACGAGCTTCCAAGGGAGAAATGCCGAAGAATGGCGCATCAAAGGCGTCGATAGAAGATAAGAAACCGCCCTGAAGACAATGCGATTTCTCTTTAGTAGCAACATCAGCATCGGATAGCTCTTCAGCATTCCATCGTTCCTTGGGTACATCAGTAATGGCATCGCCGCCACGCTCAAGGAGATCCCAGAAGTCTTCTGGAGTAGCAACGCCACCGGGAAGCCTGCATGCAAGTGAGACTACTGCAATGTCTTCCTTGTTCGCGGTAAAAATCTGTGGAGGAATGGATTCCTGGGTCTTGTCATCGGCTGTGTCAAGATATGCCGCCAGAGTTTGAATTGTGTGATGCTCGAATAGCTTGGCTACTGAAACTGTCTTATTCAAGGTGGCTTGCAATTTCTTTTGGACCTTGACAACACGAATGGAATCCCCTCCAATTCGGAAGAAGTTATCGTTGATCGAGATACGGTTATGGCCGAGGACTTGTGACCAAATGTCCAGTATTTGTTGCTCCAGCCAGCCAGTGGGTTTGATTGCGACTTCAAGCGGAGGAGGAGGGACTAACCTTGGGTCTGGAAGAGCGTCGCCATCGATATTTCCGTTGAGAGTCAAGGGTAGAGCATCTAAGAGGATAAATACTTCTGGAACCATGTATGCTGGTAAGCGTTCGGCTACCCACGGGCGCAACAGACCGTTCAACACAAGCCCGGCTGTGTCTTCGTCTACTGGCACTTTCGTATCGCGCACACAGTAAGCGACCAGCCTGCCATAGCGTCTAGTGACAGCAACCTCAGAAACGTAGCAGTGGTCAGTGATAACCGCCTCTACTTGTCCGGGTTCAATCCAATAGCCCTTGTCCTCGACTACACTGCCGATTCGGCCCAGCACGCTCAGTTTCCCGGGTTCCTGAAGACAAGCCACGTCTCCTGTGCGGTATAAACGACCAGGGTGGAATGGGTTGTCAAGGAACAATGACCGAGTGAGCCTGGGGTTGTTGCGGTAGCCTCGAGCCAAGGTCGCTCCGCCAATATACAGTTCACCAGGCCTGCCAATGGGCATTGGCAAATTGCTCTCGCCAAGCACGTATAATCGATTATTGAAAACGGGCCTGCCGATAAGAACTGCATCTTTCTCCGTCACCCTCCAGCAACTGGTGTATGTGGTCTCAGTCGCTCCATACAGGTTCCACAACGCATCGCCACAGGCGAGGAGACGGTCGGCGAGCTGTCGAGACAGTACACCTCCAGAGGATAGCATCTTTCGAAGCCGAGGTTGGCCTTTCCAACCTGAGTCGAACAGCATCTTCCAGGCTGCAGGAGTTCCTTGCATCATACTGACGTCGTGACGGCCAATTAATTCCACAAGAGCGCCAGGATCCCGAGCTTGATGGGCTTCCGCAATCACGACAGATGCGCCGCAGGTTAGTGGGAGAAAAAGCTCGAGAAAAGTCATGTTGAAAGAGGCGGTAGTGATTGCTAACATCCGATCCTCCTCGCAGCATCCGGGGTGGTTCTGTAGCGACAAGAGCAGATTGGACATGGCTCCGTGACTCAACTCCACGCCATTGAGATTGCCCGTCAATCCAGACTTGTACAAGACGTGAACCAAATCCTCTGGATGCACATCGATCTGGGGATCATCTCTATCCACATCGGAAGCTGAACCATCACCGTTGTCGTGCAAGACTTGATCAGTATTCAAGCACTGTTCCGCCCATTTTTGTAAGATGGACGATGATGTACTGGCAGTTGACAGAATGAGACTCGGAGTTGAGTCTTCCAGAATCTGTGTGATACTGGTGATGGGAAGTGTAAGATCGATGGGAACATATGCAGCACCCGCCTTCATTACCGCTAGGAGTGCCGCAACAAAGTCGACCGACCGGTCAACGACCACGCCCACGAGGTCCCCTGGTCGAACTCCACGATGAATGAGCACATTTGCGAGACGGTTGGCAAAGGTATTGAGGCTTTGGTATGTGAGTTCCATACCACCACCACAAATGAGGGCGGTACGGCCCAGGTTGACTTCGGCACATTTCTCAAAGAGACGATGCACGCAGTGATCGAGGGTCGTGGCATCAGAAGTGCCATTGAGTTCCTCGATAAGCCTGATGTCGCTCTTAGCTGAGAGGTTATACATAGCTTCAGAGGGTTGCATAGCAGTTTTGGAATGTGATTTCTGAGTAGGCACAAGGTTGAGCTGCGGGTCTGGGTGTGGTCAACTGTTGACTCACAGCTGTGCTGTCTAGTCACAGTTGACGAAGGGGTAGTGTTAACGAATAGAGCCTGCCAAGTAATATTTAAAAGTAGCAAATCCTTTTCCCACTCGATCGCAGTACCACCTTGTCTATTTATTCGTCACTGCGTTGATCGATTATGCTGGATCAAATCCTACGCCAGCTATCATAACATAATTACATGGGCTCCAGACTACTCTTAAGTCCTGGTGCCTGTCTGATTGGTCAAATGTCTCCAATCTGAAGCAAATGACTAGCAAGTTTACCGTCAAGTCTCCATTCTCGCTAGTCGTCTCCCAGAATAACTCATTGGCCTTGACAAGGATATGAAGATTCGCAACAACTTCCAAAAACATGGGCGCAGTGCGAAAACATGCAGACACGACCTCCTAGCCATATACTCCACATCGGAAGCACAGCCTTGCAGTGTCTATCCCTGCGTTACGGGACGTTTTCTTATTCTCTCATCTGCAATTGAAATTGCACTCAGACACTAGCACGACGTAGAGCTATCTTTACGAATGTGCACAGCATAAATCCTCAAACATGTTGCTCCGTAGCTAGCTGCCTGAATGGCCCCTCTGAATATTCAGCTAGTTAGTATTGCATAATGGTTCATGTTTGCTCTCGTTTGTTTCTCTGCATTTTACTGTAAGCTGAATACCATGCAGAAAGGTAATGCTGTACCAGTCGCTACGGAGCTTGTCGCACGAGTGCAAATGAATATACAATACAGGACATGTTAGAAATAACCCGATTTTTCACCAAACAGGCACAGAGGCAGACTTGGCTACCGTACCAGGACCTTATTCATCGAACGTGGCACGGTTAGCGGTGACTGGGTCTGTGTTTAACATCGCGGTTTCCCCGAGGCACGATATGTAGTTGACGGGCCGATCTGCGTTCAACAAAAGTGACATTTTCGCATGGGGATATGATCCGACTCAAAAGCCCGAGTCAACCCGAGACATATGGTAGCGGCGACATCTATGACTCTGTTGGTAAGACAATCACAACAAGCCACAGACCCACTAAGATTTGGTTTCCGATATTTGTATTCACCTCGTATCGATGGTGTAGCAATACACACCTTCAGATCTGCATGTGCTACAGACAGTCGTGTTCCTCTCGTATCTGTGGTGCAGCAATACAATTTTTCAGGTCTGCATGTTTCAGTTATTTATCTTTCATGTGCGTCCAATTAAATTCATCTCAGGATGCATAAAAGGCATATTTGCCACAATTTCACTACGCAGTGGCGAGGCGGTCATTCTCTTTGGCCGGTGGTGTAACCGATAAAGCGCGAAAATTTTGATCGGGGCCGAACATCATGTCAACATGCATACTATTATCAAAATATGACGAATTCTTTTCGGTCCGTTTATAGCTCGTGTTTTGTTTCGCTAAGTGCAGTGCAGATTCATTTTTATTCTCCATTTTCATTCATGGCTCTGTCGCATTTTGGCTTCTTTGTCCCCGACCGGTGTCACATTATTTACGGATCCGCAGGTCAGAAGCTGTTTCACCAAGACATCGGAAGTTAATAAAGAATTATGTTGCATAAAATGGCACCATGCCGTGTTTTTCGAGGCGGGTCACTACGGCTGAAAATTCCTCTCGACTTGCTGCTTCGTCCCGGGTTCCGAATTTCCTGATCTTGTTTATCGGCAATAGTTGCACATCGTGATTTTCGGAATTATAGATTCATCGGAGAAGACGATGAAACTCGATCGGCCTGGTGGGCTACGGAGGTCTGGTTGCAAGCTAGGGAAATAGATCCAACATTATGATAGGTTTAGATTGAGTAATCACCTCCATCAACTGGTTCGGCAACTTGTGACACTCTAAATCATTCACTACGACCTCGGCGGCTACCCGTATAAGCCTCTTAATTTCTGCGATGATCAGTAGGAATTGGCAAACATCATTTTAGTTAGCTGTTGTAAAGGAAATAAAATAAAAATAAACAAAAGGGCGACGAGTATATAACAAATCGATCCCATCCCAAGGACATTTAGAACTGTAATTGACTCTGCTTCTCTAAATTTTCGACTTGTTTTTATCAGATACGTGCTCTCTATTGATCCCTTTACTGTCCCAATGTCTACTACGATCGCTACAAAGAGTGTGCAAAGGGTCCCAGCTGCTGCTGGCGCCGAGCCCATCCTTAAAGTCCTTCATGAGGATGGGAGCGTCGTTATCAAGGGACTGTTCACCGCGGATCAAGTTCGTCGTATCAACGAAGAGATACAACCTGCCATGGACAAACTTGAAGTTGGCTCCAAGGTTCCGGACGACTACATCCAATCATTCCATGGCACCAATACAAAGCGCTTGACCGGGCTTATCACGTTGAGCAAAACCTTTCGTGAGGAGGTCATGGACAACGACCTGCTTCATGAGTTGTGTGAAAAGATTTTCGTCGAAGATTCAGGTACATACTGGTTGAACACGGCTCAGGTCATCGAAATCGGGCCCGGAAGCATGGCTCAAGATCTGCACCGCGACCAATGGCAATATCCTGTCTTCACCCATTGCGGACCCAGTGCACCCGAGGCGCTCATCAATTTTATGCTGGCCTTGACCCCGTTCACCGAAGAGAACGGAGCGACCAGGGTCATTCCAGGAAGCCACAAGTGGCAGGATTTCGCCCAGAATGGAACCCAAGAGGACACTGTCGCCACTGAAATGGATCCAGGCGACATATGCTTTCTGAGCGGCAAGGTGGTACATGGAGGAGGCGCCAATAGAACTGCCGACTATTGGAGGAGGGGACTGGTAGTCATCTACCAGCCTTCGTATCTAACTCTGGAAGAGGCTCATCCATTTCTTGTGAAGAAGGAATTGGTTGACACGCTTAGTCCGCGAGCTCAGTCCATGATTGGTTTCCGCAGCCAGTTTCCCAAGAACAGCCCTGGGGTGTGGAAACGCGATTACAGCGACGCAAGTGATGTTTTGCATACTTGGGCCGAGTAGGAGAGAAACGTCCTATTCAAGCGTTGAATTAGCTATGGTTATTGGCAGCTCTAATAATCTCACAACCGTTCCTGTTACTCAATTCTTCATCCATGTGGGTTAATTCGTTTAATTCGTAATGAAAGCCCACGTACTATTCTGAACCTCCTTTCACATGCCTATGGACATAACTATAACTTCTTCTCTCGGTGACTTACTGTCGTGAATTTGCGTAATTTTATTTCTGTCAATTTTAGTTGCAGTCGAGGGTCACTCTTGCGGGGTTAGCCGCTTTGTCAAACTCCCCGTTATACAGTGGGAAAGGGGAATGATCACTCCGATATTGCCTCGTGAAATTCCGATGTATTCGCCTTTGACAGCCTTTTCCCCTGCCAGTCTCACTGCATCCGTGACACCACACCCAATCTCGAGCCATAGCCGAGTTATTCCGATCACGATAATGCTTGTTTCAATATATCGAATGGCGTATTAACTGCACATATTTACTCCACAATACGCAATAGCCTGTACAACTTACTTTCCTTGTCTATTTCATATCCGTATCACGATAATGGACCCATTATCGTTTCATGAGAATGTTTGTCTCAGTTTCAACATATGGGACAGACTGAGGTCCCACTTTCCACTCGTATTCCGGTGCAACTCGACCATAAATAATCCCCTCGTGGAGAAGAGGAACAGATACGATATGATACAATTTTTAACGTCCAAAGTTGGCACTTCGAGTTCGTTTAAGGCATATTCTTACTGTGTTCCATTCCTCGGGACTCAACAACAAAATCGTCACAACGATTGTCACGCATAGTTGCCGCAACACCTCGCGTCGAGAGAATTACCTTTTTTGCATTTTTTCTTTTTACTCTTTGAACTCGGTGGTGGGTTCCCCATTGCACTGGAGAAGCGAGGTAGGACCCAAGATGGAACTCGCCATGGTCAATGTGTCCGGTCAGACACTTCTGCAGCCTCTCAAGTCTGTTGTTGATGATGACCCTGAACTTGATGATTGCATCTCATATTTACAAGCATGTCGACCAGCAGAATTTCTCCGCGACAGGCCTCGTAAGGGCACTTTGCATCATCAGCCAGAGGTGCTTGAATTTATGATTGCGGGCGACACTTTTGAAATGCTACAGTCTTTTTGCCAAAAAGGCGGGCTTTCTGAGATCGAAGTGCTTCTTGCTGCATTCAGGGCTACGCATTATCGTCTGAGTGGTGCCGAAGATGCAGCATTTGCCATTAACGATAGCTCTCATGTCCCACAGGGATCAGCAAATGCAATTGCGTCCAAGAAAGTGGTACGAGTTGTTCAAGTCAGCGTTGACGATCACTCTTTTGGGGATTTGATCCATCAGATCCAAGAGACCTTGACTGGTTCCAAAGATGGTCGAATGATTCCATTTGAAAAGGTCATGTCCAGAATGGTAAAGAATGAACGATTGTCGGGACGCCCACTTATCCCAATCCTTTTCGACCTTCACTCCGATGCGGAGGTCTGGCGATCATTACCAGTCCATGGGACGGAATCAACCGGGTCTCCTGTCACTTCGATGTTTGATGTTGAATTTCATTTGCTGCGCGAGGCACAAAGGTTCAAGGGCAAAATTCTCTTTCGCTCTCAAATCCTTGAGCCCGGTACTATTTGCAGCATCGTATCCGTGTTTCGCAGCGTTCTTCAAGCGGGAATGTCTCAGCCTAAAACACCGATAAAATCACTCCCATTGATGAAGCATGAGAATTACACGGTCCTGCAGCGAATGGGCCTGCTGAAAACTCCAGAAACGGAGTATCCCCGCGATTCTAGTGTCATCGACCTCTTTCGCCAGCAGGTTACTAGTTGTCCTTTGAAGATCGCAATTAAGGACTCGGTTACTGAGTTGACATATGCTGAGTTGGATACTTTGTCGGACTCAATTGCGCAATGGTTGGGAAAGCGGCTGTTTCCTGCTGAAACTATGATCGGGGTTTTTGCCGATCGCACTTGCAACACGGTTGCTGTCTTTCTAGGAATTTTGAAGTCGAATTTGGCCTATTTACCCTTCGATGTTCGATCTCCAATCAACAGAATTGAGACCATTTTATCTTCCATTTCAGGACCAAGAATGGTCTTGGTTGGCGAGGGCATTGATCCTCCAGTCCTCCAATTGGAAGGCGTTGAGTTTGTTCCTTTTCAAACAGCTTTCACCCACTCAGCCCACACGAGCCTTCAAAAGCAGACCACAATAACGGCTTCGCCTTCTGCTACTAGCTTAGCTTACGTCATGTTCACTTCGGGCTCAACTGGAGCTCCAAAGGGGGTGATGGTGGAACATCGTGGTATTGTTCGACTAGTGAGAGGAAGCAATATGGCTGACGAGCTACCTCCCTCTGTCATTATGGCTCATCTTTCCAACACCGCCTTTGATGCTGCGACATGGGAGATATACGGCGCCCTTTTGAACGGAGGGACCTTGGTTTGCATCGACACCATGACGCTTCTGGACTACAGTGCGCTCAGTAACAAATTGGCCCGCGAATCTATTCAAACCGCCTTCTTCACCACAGCACTTTTGAAGCAATATGCTCGAGACTGTCCTTCAATTCTTTCTCAACTGAAAATGATATGCGCCGGCGGCGAAGTGTTCGATCCCCATGATATGGCCGCTGCATTGAACCTTATGAAAGGTCGATTCATTCACATGTATGGGCCTACCGAGAACACAACCTTCAGTGCAATGTATCCTGTTTGCAATCGCGACTTTTGTCTTGCCAGAGTCCCTATTGGATACCCAATCAGTAACTCTGGAGCATTCGTGATGGATGCACAGCAGCGTCTAGTTCCCTTGGGAGTGGTCGGTGAACTCGTTGTTACTGGTGATGGCTTGGCTCGAGGCTACACAGATCCCAAGTTGAATCAAAACCGGTTTGTCTCTATCGAGATTGATGGGAAACATATGAGGGGTTATCGCACAGGAGATGCTTTTCGGATCCGAGCGTGGGATGGCCAGTTGGATTTCATCGGGCGACTGGATGGACAAGTCAAAATCCGAGGTAATCGTGTTGAGCTTGGCGAGATCGAGCACACGATCCGTTCTCATCCTTCCGTCTGTGATGCTGCCGCTGTTTTGCAAAAGGACAACCGCGATGAGCCCCAGATTGCGTGCTTTGTCACGATGCACCCTCATATGAAACCTGAACGGCAGACAATCCTCAACGGTGACGAATCAAAGCGTGTGGAAGCGTGGAGTCATCTGTATGACGAAAGCATCTACGCTCCGATGAAGGAGATGTCGCCAGAGAAGATCGGGCGTGACTTTACTGGATGGACCTCCATGTACGATGGTCAGCCCCTTGATGGAGATGAGATGAACGAGTGGCTCGATGATACGATTGAAGGTATCCTGAACGGGGGCCAGCCAGGACATGTTCTTGAGATAGGAACAGGTTCTGGCATGATTCTCTTCAACTTGGTCAATGGATTGCAAAGCTACGTGGGATTAGATCCATCTGAAGCTGCATTTAACTTTGTGAGCCAAATCTCCAAGGCACATCCAGTCTTGGCCGATCGAGTCCGTCTCTACAAAGCTTCAGCTTTGGACATTCCTCATTTGGATGGCAGTTTAACCCCCGACCTTGTTGTCTTGAACTCTGTTGTTCAATACTTCCCCAGCCACGAGTATCTGTTCAGGGTTATTGAGGACATTCTGCATCTCCCCAATGTCAAGTCCATCTTTTTTGGTGACATTCGCTCTCAAGCGCTTTACAAAGAGTTTAGAGTGACAAGGGCGTTGAGAATATTCGGGGATGGTCTCCACCGCAATGAATTGTTGTCACAAATTAGTGAGGATGAAGGAGAATTGCTTGTTGACCCGGGATTTTTCACATCGCTGTCTTCTCGACTTCCTGACCTTGTTGAGCATGTTGAGATTTTGCCAAAGAGGATGAAAGCAACAAACGAACTGAGCTGCTATCGCTATGCCGCTGTCGTACACGTCCGCAGGAAAGACCTACAAAAATGCCACATTCATCCAATCAACGAAAATGACTGGATTGACTTTAGAGAGCGCGGCTTGGATCGCCAGTCGCTTCTGCAGTTACTTCAGCGTTCTTCCAGCTCCACCATACCTGTGTCCAATATTCCATACAGCAAAAGTATTTTTGAAAGGTTCGCCGTCGAAAGTATTTTAGATCCGACTAAAGCGGCAGAGGGTGCCGATTGGTTCTCAGACGCATCCCAACAGGCCAGGAAGTGTCCTTGTCTTTCCCCTACCGACCTGGTGGAAGTATCGAGACAATCCAAGTACCACGTTGAAATTAGTTGGGCTCGTCAATATTCTTTAAGGGGAGGGTTTGACGTTGTTTTCCACCGCCGTGATCCTGTCAATGGTGACGAAAGGGTGATGTTTCGCTTTCCTACTGATCATCATGGTCGGGAGTGGGATTCCCTCTGCAGCCACCCTTTACGATTGCAAGCTAAACAGGAGCTTCAGAAACAGCTCCAGGAGACATTTAAATCGAAATTGCCTTCCTACATGGTTCCAAAACAGATTAAAATACTGGACAAGCTGCCGATGAATCAGAATGGGAAAGTAGATCGTCGGGTACTTGAACAAATGATCCAAAGTCGAGCTACCCCCAAAGAACTCTTGAGACAGCCAACAACTGAAGCAGAGCGACAAATGCGAATGATCTGGGCTGAAGTTCTCAATATCAACGTAAGCACCTTTGGACTGGATCACAGCTTTTTTGATCTCGGCGGAACCTCAATCGATGCTATGAGGATTGTTGGTCTAGCTCGCAAAGCTGGTTTTGAGCTGACGGTACAAGAGATCTTCCGTCAAAAGAAGCTCGGGCATCTTGTTCCGGATCAAATTCATAACGGTGATGCAAGTACTCCAACATTCCAGACGGTTGAGTTTATTGATCCTGTTATGAAGAAAGATATTCTTGCCGAGCTTGACGCGTTGAACATTGGCATTAATTCCACAGTGGTGGCCGATGTTTTGCCCATTACATCCATTCAAAATGAGTTTCTGTACTGCGCCACTGCCTGGCGACAATACATTGACTACTATTACATGGATGTTGAGAATGAAAATCTAAATCTCGACACGTTCAAGAAGAGCTGTTCTTTCACACTGGAAAGATACCCGATCCTCCGCACATGCTTCATTCGTGTGGTGGGCAAGTACTGGCAATTTGTGCTTCATCAATTGAACTCGCCTCTTCACATTGAAGACGTAGAGGGAGATCTAGATGAACTTTTTGACAAATTTGTCTTGAATGGTTTACAACAGCTCTCCGAGCACGAATCTCCTCTAAAAATTATGCTTTTCAGAGACAGATCTCAAAGAGTCCGATTGGCGGTTCGTATGCACCATGCGCAGAACGACGCACTCTCCATCCCAATTATATTCAAGTCGCTACTGGAAGACCATAGTCAGAGCCCGCAACCACCTCTTGCGCCGACCTTTTCGCATTTCATGACTTATGTTCACCAGAAACGCCCATCAGCAATTGGATACTGGAAAGATCTGCTCAAGGGGGCATCAATCACACAAATCAAACCCAAGCTTCGCCCGAACGTCCAAGTAGCCGAACTAAAACCTCTCGCTGTGCATGCGAGTACTAATCTACCAGTGCTTGCTGACAACTCCATCATGATCTCAACCATAGTGAACGCCGCGTGGACTGTGCTTTTAGCCCGTCTTACTGGGCAAACTGACATCGCCTACTGGCAGTTTATCGCTGGTCGCAACTCTGCTATTCGGGGTGTGGAAGACATCGTGGGACCGTGCATGAGCGCTGCCCCGACTCGAGTGATGCTCTCATCTCTTGAAACCCCACTTCAGCTGCTGCGGTTCATCCAGGACCAGCTGATGGCGACGGGTGAAGCAGATTCGCTGAGTAATGATATCGTAGAGGAATGCACCGACTGGCCATCTGGAATAATGGATTCGGTGATTCAACACCAGAGTTTTGGTGAAACTCCACACCTCGAATGTTGCGGAGCCAATCGCCCAATTCGTTTTTTCGAGAACCCATATCTACTGGAACCGTACCCGTGGCTTGCGTCTTTCGCCAAAGAAAATCGACTTCATATTAGCCTCTTTGCGACTACCGGCCTCATTACCACTGATAGGGCAAACTGCTTGGTGAGGGATATGTGCACGATTGCGACGGAGCTAGGAAAAGGTTACGATATGCCCTTGGAGGAATGGATGCAAAGGATTCATCTAGATGTCTTGTCCGTGTAGCTTTTCCCCCATAACAAAGGATGTGGGACATCAATCTAGGGTGCTGGTTTTCAAGCAGGAAAAGATTTTGTAGAATAACCCTAGAGACAAGTCAGCTGAAATGAATATGAATCGCTTTTTTGGTCGTTGCAGATTTTTTATTTAGTGTCTTTCTTTTGTGATGATGCTAATTTCTCGTTGATTATCGTAATTGATTCAAGAGTAGTGAGAACGATGTGTCGGATTACGTATAGGGTACATTTGTCGTCCGCTGGCTCGTTTTGGTCCCACATCTACAATTTACATAAGAGGGAGATAAATTACAGGAATGCGCTAGCGCTTTCTCACGAGAAGAAATAGATTTGCAGTCTCAATTCTATCTGCCCATTCGGCCGTCATTTTGGTGGCTCTCATCTATCGTGCTTGGTTAGATGATCATTTCAACCAAAGCCCGCTCTGCTCCTTCTCCCGTGCTCCTAAATCGAGCAAAGGCTATCCAATAGCAGACTAAGAAAATCCCACAAAAGCCAAGAACGACAATAGAATAATTCATCGTGGAACCCATGACAGGGAGATAAACGGGGAATAAAGAAAGAAGAATAATAAAAATACCCCACGCCACAGCCAGAGCGTTGATTAGATAACCCAGACCTGGAAGTACGTCAAGATCAAATGACCGGTCTGGCAAGTTTGATCGCCCTCGAATCAACAAGACCATTATTGGAGCAATGTATGTAGCTTGGTATGTAGACACGACACAACTTACAACGGCGTTCCACGCCGTCTCACTAGCAATGTACAGCAGGCCACACAGCATACTCAAAAATATTGTGAGCAGTGTAGCATTGACTGGGCAAGTCGTCTTTGGATCTGTTTTCGCAAAGGTAGGGCCAAAGGGAACCCATCCAAGACGACCAAGAGCCCAGACGACTCGAGCGATGGCGGTAAGGCCTTGCACACCAGTGAACTCGGTCATGACAACCATCAGCGTGGTGGCAACTGCCAGCCCCCCGGCGCGCCCGGCAGAATTGACATAGAGCTGGAGATAGATCTCGCCGAGGGATGAATTGACGAGATCGTCGAGATCTCCGAGAGAATAGAGCATGAGAATGGAAAACGAAAAGCACAGGAGCGCGGAGAAAGCAACTGCGGCCATTAAAACCCTGGGGATGGTGCTTCGGGGTTTGATGGTTTCCAAGGACATGTGTGTTGCTGCCTCGAGACCGGTCGTGGCAAATGTGGCCTGGACTAGGGAGAGAAGAAAAGCCATGGCCGAGTTTGACCAGCCGGTATTATTTGTAAGTCTCAGAAACACAAACTCTGCGGATTGGGGCTCAATGTGAGAGCTCCAAAGACCAATTGTCACAACCAGCATGCCCAGGAGGAAGATGGCCGACATAGAGCTCCACACTGGCATCCAAGATGGCCGAAGGCTGGCTGGGACATAAGAGAGCGCGAAGCCCCAGAACACTAGGCAAAGCTGCCACCGTTCCCACTCGTATCCGTTGAGGATGGTGACGAGTGCCGTTACGGCCTGCGTCGCGGCGAAGCCAACAGCGGCCACGCCTGTAGCGTAAGACATAACATTGATCCAGCCCATGAAAAAGGCAAACGTTCGACCTTTCCCCGGGGGAGA
Organism: Calonectria pteridis; assembly: GCA_022837005.1. Classification (NCBI taxonomy): domain Eukaryota; kingdom Fungi; phylum Ascomycota; class Sordariomycetes; order Hypocreales; family Nectriaceae; genus Calonectria; species Calonectria pteridis. The sequence continues at coordinate 64,042 of JAKZGU010000087.1, read as the reverse complement.
AAGCTCGATGATCCAGAATAGTGCTCCTCCAGGGTGCGGCCAGGCCGAGACCAGCTCGGACAATGACATGGCAGTGAGAAGTTGGAAGAAGCCAACGACTAGTGTTCCATATAAAAAGCCCACCGGGCCGCCGACATCGATTGAGACACCAATGGTGAGTAGATAATTAGCCCAGCATGATGTGATTGTGATTTGGTAGCCCAGTAGCGTCCAGAAGCCAAACTTTGGCCTGTGAACAACTTGCTCCACATGGCTCGTTGCGTGCGTTTCTATCGCATGCTTCTCCTCAGCCCGATGATCGGTTGAGCGCGTAATATCGCTTTGAGGACTCATTTTCACATACGAACCGGAAATTTCTCGAGATACAAGCCGCGGAAGACAATGGTGGAAGAGGATCTCAGACGACGTAAAATGGTATCTGATGATTATGTATGAGATCATTATTAAAACCCCCAAGAGCCAGGCACGCCTCACCGGTCTGATTCGGGGCGCGCCCGAGTATCCATATTCCAATGCGATAACGCAACAATGGCGCAGCCATAACCCCCATTTGTCATTGTGCAACAAAGGTCACACACGGCGGCTTACAGCATTGTAGGACAGCCACTCATTGTTGCAGTGCAAGATTGTGATAAAACTACGACAGCCATCTGTACCCCGCTGGATCCCCACACTTATGTGATGAATGTCTAAAAAGGACACCCTTTCTGCGGTATGGGTCATGTGAAATGTCCGAGAAAGACATTGTGTGTGAGGCCATCGTCAAATTTGATCCCCTTGGAGCTGAGAGGCTTTCATCTTCAGCGGAAGTTAGCGGGCAGATGGAAGAAAAGAATATACATTTGCAAGGTTTCGGAATATGACGATGCAGCAATATTCTAGCGCGATAAGATGGCCGCAGTTGGCGCCTGTAGAGTATGGACGGAAGGAGGAGCATACACACCCGATAGGATGGATCAAGTAAGAGCTGAGCACCTCGCCACTTGACTGGGTCGTACAAGACAAATATTTTACCAGATGCCCCCGCCTCTGCTCCACACAGTCAAGCTACAAAATCTCGTGAGTGATGTAATGCGGAGAGTGCGTTTCCTCGCGACTCGACCATTGGGAACACGTCCTTCACGTTGTGGTGTAAGTCTTGGTGCATGCAATCTTACGCCACACAATCTTACGCCACACGGCACAAGCCACCGGGACAAAAGACAAAAAATATTTCAAATTCACCACAGTAGATGAAATTGCCGCGAGTGTCTCACCAAAAGAGCACCAAAAAAAGAACATGATGAGACTGGGACTCGAACCCAGGAGGATTGCTCCATCAGGAATCTTAGGTTGTTAAGGTGACCTTAACCTGACGCCATAACCAACTCGGCCATCTCACCAGATGATTTGTTGAGACAGAGGGAGAATATTGTGAATTATGGACCTGGAGCGTGATTTTTCGTGTGCGTGTGTGTGGAGACGATTGTGGAAGAAATTGTGAGTGGGGTGGAAGAGTAATTTCGATGGTTTTTCGCTGTATGGACGAGGGCTGGTCCATGCAAACTTAAGCCTTGCTTCTCCTTGGGAAGCCGGTATTGCCCGAAAGCACTAGACCGACTCAGCAATGTGATTTTCGGGATAAGCCAAGCGGGTTACTGCTAGTGTATGGTGCTTAATTTCTGGTGTAACTTCCACCAGACTACTATAATACGATATAGAGCCACGGCTTGTTGGAGTCGCTTGGAAATAGTCTGCTGTCAGCTTAACTTTCGGTTGCACTCATGGCCTCACAGTCGACGAAGGTTGTTGGTATGATTCCCTTACTGTTGAGGCAGAATGAGGGACTGGATGCGAGGAAGCATCTCAAAAATACACTTGATGTGTATTATCTTGTGGACATCAGGATAGCACAAGGGTTGTTTTGAGCGAGTTGAGTTGATACAATGGTTGAAGGTGTTGATACCTTTATCATGTTCCCGCCATTGGACTCCTTATTTTTTTTTTTTACCTGCATGCTTGTTATGCAAACCAACCCAGCTTGTAGTACAAATCGGACTGCAACTTGGATGAGTAAATGAAATGGAAAGGATTGGACTCATAGTTGAGCCTCAATGTAGCTTTCGAATCATGTACTGCACAAAGAGTTTGTTGGCATAGGCTCTTGGATGCGCCCAGTTTGCCAAGTCTACTGACGGATCCCTAGAAGATTTCTGAAGACAGGAGAGCAAAACTCGAGTCTCCAGAAGCCACACAACGACACTCCCTAAGAGATACAAAGATAACTTCTGAGTTCAGGATCTATTCCTTCGACAAGCCTCTCATGAGCTCCCCAAGGATAATCTGTAGGTCGAGGACACACACCTGTGCCGCCCATTCAATATGCAATGCCCACGTAAACCATGTAGACATGACGGATCACACATTTCAGCAATCTAGAAGGAATAATTAAAAATCACCAAATTAGAATAGCATCCATTCCTTCTCCAGGTTTCTCTACCCACGCCGCGTCGTGAAACAGTCTAACCCCCCGGTCTAGGAATCGGTACCCGTCCGGCCGGCCCCACCACCGACCTCATCCCCGTTAGCCCCACGCCGTTGACTGCAAAGCGCCAGGGATGCCGATTCCTTCTCGCAGCAAGCAACGCGATAACAAACACTCCGAGATAAACCAAAAACATGACCGACTTCAGCAGTGTGATGTTCTAAAAGAAGCTGCATGCACGCATCCTTGGGGATCTTCGCCCCCCTATCGCAAGTACACTGTACAAAGGGCGAAAACAGTTCTCCACACACACTGACTGCTGCAGCCCTGCCGACGTCGGGTGTTGGTGGTCCATGTATCCTTTGTTGCTCCTCCCAAAACAGCCTGGTGGCCATGGCACACTTGAGCGCGCCTCCGCCTCCGCATGCCAAGCCAATCGCAACCACTTGGGGATGCCGCTCGGAGGGTGCTGTTGCATCACCGCCTGCTGACGGACTGCCCGAGGAGGCTGTAGGCCTTTGCTTCTAGGCAGAAGAAACAAGTGCCAGCCACTGCCACACTGAAGAGAAGAGGGGCCCGCTCTCTCGCGTTGTCGATCAAGACCCCCCCACCTGTGCATTAGCCCTTTGGGACACTTAGAGTGCGGCGCATCTCACCACTTGATTGTGTTTAGTGTGCATCGAGCCTTCTTTTCGGGGGCGCCACCCCTGCGGATGCGGCCACTTCTCCCCCGGTCCGCTGCCTTGCCCGACCTGCTATCTTATCAGCCCCAGGGTCTTGGAGGGCGGCTGAATCTTCATCTCCCTGCACCTGCTTCGGCGAAGACCGTAGTGCGCAATCACCCGTCATGGGGCGCGGTCGTTATCCAATAATCCGTCGCGTGTTTTCTTATCGGAACTCATCATGCCCATGACACATGACACATATCACCGACGTTGCTGGGGCCAAATTGATACATCGCTGGTACAAACATCATGCGCAAGCCAAGAAACATTTCTTCGTATATTGGGGTATAATTCATCAAGCTAAATCCCTCGGCCTCCCGCATTAGAACCTCTCGACATTATATGCACAAGCCTACTAGGTTCTGTAAAACAAAACACCACCAATTCATCACTCTGCCGCTTACTTCTTGCGGGAGAGACCCACCAGCTGGAGCATTTCTGTCCAGAAGCCGACTGGAGGCTCGGTGAAAGTGCTCTCATAGGCCTCAATGACGGGTCGGTCCCAGACCAGGTCGACCTCTGCCGGTCTAATGTAGCGTGTGCGCTTGATAAGCTTCCAGCCGATGAAGAGGATAGGGGCAACAATCTGCATCGTGTAGTTGGTGAAGAAGCTCTCCACAGACCAGGGGGTAAACGAGCTGTAGCCGTAAAAGATAACCATGATGAATTGGAAGCAGAAAGCAATGATGGCGCTATAAGGCTGGAACCATCCGTAGTAAGGCAGCTTCTTGCGGTTGAAGCCTTGCGCCTTGGTGGCGAGGTAGTAGTTGATGAAGGTAACGTTCATGATGAGGTAGTTGATCAGACTGCCACCAGTCATGATGTTAATGAGCCATGTGAGCACCTTGGCCGAGCTGTTGCTGAGCTGGAGGAACGACAGGAAGGGGAAGATCATGACAATGCAGAAGCAGTAGATGGGCACACCATTCCTGGTGCACTTTCGCAGGAAGCGGGGAGCACGACCCTCGAGAGACAGCGAGTACAGGGATCGAGTGGCGCAGTATGTGTATGTGTTACCGGCCGAGAAGATGGACGTCATCATCAGGGCGTTGACGATGTGAGGGAGCACCTTGATCTTCATGTTGCTCATGGCAATGACATAGGGCGAGGCGGCAGCTGTGCCTCCGCTCTGGGTAGCGTCACGGTAGATGGCGGTAAGGGTAGGGTCATCCCAAGGAACAACGATGGCAACGGCAAGGGAGCCAACGATGAAGAAGAAGCAGAATCGGTAGTAGACCGTCTTGAAGGCCGACTTGATGAAGACGCTAGGGCGCTTGGCCTCGGCAGCCACCATGGAAATATACTCGGGGCCGACAACAGTGAACCCGGCGTTCCAAAGAGCAGCGAGGAAGCCCTCGAATCGACCGAGATCGCCCGTCGTGTGCCATTCGGCAAAGGCGCCGGGGTTCTTCCAGTAGCGGAAGCCGTAGGCGTCGTTCTGGGGGTTGCCACCGACCATGGTGATGAAGGTGAAGCAGAAGAGCAGCAAGATCAGGATGACCTTGCCACCGGAGAGCCAGAACTCGGCTTCACCGTAGGCACGCACAGCTAGAACGTTGAGAAGACTACATTCACACGGGCAGAGGTTAGCATGCGACATTCTTTCACGAAGACGGAGTAGCAAATCTCTAGACATCCTGACGGCAGGGAAGTCGCAAAAGTATGCATCGGCACGACCAAGGACAAGAGGGGAAAGGGTATGCGCTCCGGGATTTGGGTTGTTCTTACGCATAGCAAATGATGACACCAATAATGATGCCAGCCATTGGGCCTGGGTCAGTAATCTTGTCGCTCCAGTAGGAAATAACCAGGTTGAGCGCAGTGATCTCGAATGGAATCAGGATAGCCTCATAGAAGAAGAAGTTCCAGCCAGCAGTGAAGCCCAGCGCATCGTCAACCCAATGGCCAGCCTGTCGGATGAAACCACCGGAGATGGGCATGTATGTGCTCATTTCAGCGACGCCATTGTTCACGAGGGCCAGGACCATCGAGTACAGCGTATAGGCAAGGAACAGACTGGCAGGGCCTCCCTTTGCGAGACCACCTCCGATACTGACAAACAGCGCGGTACCGATAGAACCACCAACAGCAATAAGCTGGATCTGTCTGTTGTCGAGACGACGTTGAAGGTCGTCCGTGTTCTCGGCGCCGCCAGCCAGAATGTCAGGGCTGACGGAGCTGTCGAACTTGGGTGCCTTCTCCTCGTCAGACATCTTGGCCAGAGTCGCGGGGAGGAACAGTCGAAGGCGATCGTGCTGTATCCGTCGGAGGAGGGATTGGGTGTTTGCGACCGAAGTGTGGTGTTGAGAGGTCGAAGTAGTGCGAGGTGGGCAAGCTGACCAGCAGGGCACTTGGCAAACAAATCCAAGAATAGGTCAGGCTTATGTCTGATCCAATGGCGCCTTCGATCCCGCGTGCAACCAAGCAAGCAGGACGGGAAGACGGAATTGGGTAGAGGAGGAGCAAAAGAAGAAGGGAGGGGGGGATGCGAGAGAATAGAAAAGTTCGCGACTCAGAGTGGGAGAGGTCGAGTGTAATAAGGAAGTACTGCGCAGGCAAAATATCGCATGGGTGTGGTTCCCCGACAGCACGAGCAATCCACCCTGCGCCTACCCAGCACTTACCTCACATTAGCTACCCTAACTCCAGCCGCTTCCCTGTCGCCTATCCAGCGTCGGGCCCTCTCTTCCCTTGCCTCAAGGCGATCAGGCAAGGGCAAAAGGTACATTGCAGCAATGCCTGTGCATGGGGAGAGGCGCGTTTGGAGCTGGCAATGGGAATCCACACCAACACCTCCAAAACGATGGCGGCCAGGACCGAACTAGCGGGGGGGGGGGGCGCCAAAGGCAAGCGCTAGCGGGAGAAGGGGAGTGGGGCGCGAGCAGCCCAGTTCAAGGTCGCTGTCCCGCTGCCTCTCCCCCATTCCAGCGTTTGTGGTGACGACAGAGGGAGGTACCCACTGCGGCGACGGCGCTAGAGGGTTGACCTCGCCACAAAGTAACCATAAGCAAAGCCCCGAGTGGACGGGCGGTGGCCAGCGGGGACGGGGGATCGATCCATGGCATGGCCGTGTGCTTGTTTGTGAGTAGTGTGCGTGTGTACGAGGCTCCCACGAGGGCGGAAGTGATGGAGAAACCATGTGCTGTAGCTTGTCTGCGCTGCTTTGTACCATTGACCTTTGATTTTGTGTTGGGGGAGAGCGGTGATCGGATGGGACCCATGACATACTGTCCACCTTTGGGCCTCTCCCGCATGCGCTGTAGTTGCTGTCTTAGGGTTGGTACATTGCTGACAGCTCCGAGTGAATGGATCGCAATTAGCGACAATGGCTGCAGAATCAGATACGCCCAATGCGGACGTGTCCTGATTGGGATTTGGAGCTTGGAAATAAAAAGGCCTCGTCCTGTTTTGATTTGAGGGTATGCGTGAGTCTGTTGCCCTGCCCTCACCACCATTGCCAGACAGCACAAACGTGAGAGGGACGTCTCCAAATATCTCCTGATTGCGCAATCCTGGCTGAAAGCCAATTTTCCTCTGGCAAACTCGGCTGGATTAAACTCGAGTCATCTCGAGTCGACCCGTATGACCTCGGCATTTCAATTCGCATCGGGGATGCTCCGTGTCGCCTCTCATCAGCCAGTCCTTTCAATAGCTATTACAAACAGATATAGGACACGGAAACGGCTCTCCCACTTCCGTCACCACGCTTGGCGCAGACTAGCAGCCTGCTCCTAGCGTGACGGGTTGTCATGTACACAGGGACCTAAACATGATACGGCGCTGCTCTCATGGACTGGGCTGGCTAATCCAGTACCATGACCATGGCCAAACGCCCCATAATCCATGATGGATGGGGAATGGGATGAAGGGCCCATGGGACATGGAGACTTGCCCTTGTCCGGATGGAGACGAGCTAATGGCATGGCATGAAGGAGGGCGGATCCCAGTCTTCCCCTCTCTGTAATTGTCTTGGCATACTCATTCTGAGATACTTGGAGGTGCGATTGCTGACGGGCTGGTTGGCTGGCGATAAAGGCCCTTGTCTTGGGCCATTGGGCCCTGTCGCGCCGTGCGCAATTCCTTTGCGAGCGTGTCGAGAGTCGCCACGATCCAATTTGAGACGCTGTTTGGAGGAATTCAGGTCTCGTGACAGCAATTGCATAAAAGTGCGTCCAGCATCTTGAACCTCAACAATAGTGGCTATGACGTCGGATGGGCCAAACCGCTACCCGAAACTGAGGGGCTGGCTGGTCGCAGGTGGATGATGAGGGGAAACGGAAGCACAGCTGGTCGGCAATTAGCAATTAGGCAGTTGGCGGCGTCTGCACCGCTGAGAGCTCCCCCGACAGAGGCTTCGGAGGCGCCCTAGAGATGCGCTGGCACAGGGAACTTTAGTGGTCGCAGCGCTGGCGAGCGCTCTGTAGTGCCTTAGTGTGGGTGCGAGACTCGCCTGGAGAGGTGCCCTCCCCCTCACAGAGCTGCCGCCGTAGCCACTGGAGCACAGCTTGTACCCAGTACGTGCTCCGCCGCCTGTTGGATGGAAATAACCTCCTCTGTGCGCCGGGCTATCTTGGAGCCTAGTTCCCTGGGTCAACGCCTCTCCACCCGGCAGGGCCAACCAGATACCGCAGCGGGGACTCTCTAGCGTGGGCCATGATGGCGGCGGTGGTAATCGCAGTGGCCCCATGCGCAAGCTTGCCCATGTTCATGTACGCAAGGGTTTTGGGGGAGAGTTCGTTGGTTGAAGGGACCAGAGACGCCAAGGGGCCCGGGCGGGTTCTGAGTACCTCGACGAGAAGAGCAAGAAAATTCGGCAGCACAGTGACATCATCAGCAACCAGGCCCGCCACCTGCCTCATTTGGAGGAGGCAGCATCGCAAACGCAGCGTACTCTGTACCTAAGCACAATTACAGGCCAAAAGGTTGGAACCTTGGGTGAGTACCGTAAGTTTTGTTTATTCCTGAACGCTGACAAATGTTTTGAGATCTGATGATCTATTTATTTTGCTATTATAAATAAATATTTAATGTTTCTTAAGATCTTTGGTTTAGTTGGCAGCCCTTTCGGTTGAGACAACAGTGGCCGACTGCAGACTTTTGGCGCCTAATGTTAGTACGCAGCAGGGCTCAGATGTGCCAGGTACAGAGCAGCGGGCCGTCATAACGCCTGGGCGTACTAGGAGCAGCGGAATATTTGTTTTGATTTTTCTTGCTGCCGATCATGAAGACAGGCAATTTAGACTTTGTAAAGATACTCTGGGCATGCGGCAGGCCTCGCAGTCTGTTTGGTACTGGTACCTTGTTGGTGCAGCCACACTCTCGTCCCAGAGAGGCGGTGCGCCAATGTACAGTGCCAACGGCAGTCGTCAATCATGTCGCGTGCTCCCCGCCAACCCCAAAATGATCGTCGACCGAAACTGCATGAGATGCCGCCACGGCGAAAGCATAGAAGCTACGGACGACAACGAAGAGCAAAGCGTGACGAGGCATAAGCTACTAAAATAGCGAAAGTCCGAATGCCGTCGGGATATAGATACACAAGCTTTAGACTTGCTTGATTATCTATCCGACTATGAGCCCACTCTGCTCCCCCTGCCCTACGCTCAACGGGGAGCTGGATGCTATCAAGACGGCTTCTTTCTCCGGTAGCCGACTCCTTTTCACCGTGGCCGCTCATACACTGATTTAGCTTTTACCCCGCGTTTTTTCAGCTCATTTCCTCCTTCCTAGATTGACAAAATTACCCTGGCGGCTCTTCTATCTCGTCGATTTCTCGGTATCCAACTCCGTCCTCGCACGTCCCCAAGGCTGAGAGGCCATCTCGAGAGATAGCTACCTTATCCAGCCAGTCAAAGTCTCCGGGCGGCCTGGCCCACCCACACGCCCAGGAAACCACCCAATTCGCACAGCAGCCAGCGACCAGTCTCCCAGGTCGACGTTATCAGTATCAACAGGGGACGGCGTCAACGCCGATCACGAGATCGGTATATTTGCCTTTTCTCCGTCGAAATGAATGTAGGCTGCAAAGGGATGTTCCAGAACATTGTCAGATTCGCCCATCCATGGTGTTTGCCAGTCGTCAGCCATGCAGCATATTTCCCCATTGGGTCATCAAAGCCGCCCCCTTGGAATAGCAACCAACTTCCCCAGGACTCTGACGTTAGAACCACGTTGCTATGACCAACCGCAAGCTCTATTCAATAGCCAGCGCTTAGTGAGTGCTCCCCAGTCATGCACTGTAGCACGGACTGTCCGACAGTCCGAGGCCTTCGATTCATGACTCTGGATCAGTTGACGAGGTCGGGAGGTGGCCCCTTGTCCACGCAGCACATATCAGCGGCCGGCAGGTCTCTGCTTTGCTTTGCGCACTTTCTGCGTGATCTTCTACTCTTGGAGCGTGATATGCAGCCCATTGACAGGCTATCTAGGTCGAAACATGGCCAGATGTTTGTACAAGCTCATGGCAAAGCCGCACATTCATTAGGTTGGTGACCACCACCTTGCCCGGATCGCCCCCTTGTTCCCGGCCGTGTGGGGAGTGGGTGTTCTATCGACGAGGGCGTACGTCTTGAGACTAGGGCCGAACCACATGCATGGCATAAGTTGACCCGAACGGAACGGATGTGTTTCTTTCCCTAGGGACCTGGGTCTCGGCCTTGTCAAGAAGGCTTATAACCGAGTTTCAAGAACCAATGGGTCGGATGCAGATGAGGTCCCGGTAACGGCGCTGATCCTTGCCTTGTGCGCTCTGATCTGGAAATTGTCGTGTGCCCCGGAGTACATTGCCTTCGGCTGAGAGTTGTTTCCGCCACTGGCTCTCTTTCGTGGCACACACTTCCGTGACGACGCTTAGCACACCTACGCATGGATCAAGACACAGACAATGCTCAAACACTTTACACGAGTGGTTGGACGAGACATTTCTGCAGATGCTTGCGGACAATTCACGTGCGACTCGGCTCCGGCCACCCAGACGCAGCTGCGCCTGGCGCGCCTGTTAGTTTATTGACCGGCTCTGGCAACGTTAGCCCTCAAGCCCACGCTCAGTCGCCTCCAGCCTCTAATACCAAAAGTTCAGCCGCATCCCCGTCCGTTTCTTGGCTCCATGCAGCTCGTTCCGTCTTTCCAGACGGATCACGAGCCTGCAAATTAGCCAGTCAGCATGGGTTCGGCTACCCCATGTCCCTGGCTAGGCACCCAATAATCCGTCTCAGACTGTGTGTATCGTGGTCCCTGGCCAACATCTAAGACGGGGTCTACGAGGCCCACTTGACGGATTTTTTTTCTCTCATTGCCCCCAGTCGCCCCCGGTCATGGTCCAATGCCATCGTTTTGCTCGGTTCAGTGGCTTCTTACCCTCCTGCACCCCGTCCCGTCCAGAAACACGTTGGACTCCCGTCCATTACGGCTTCGCCGCCATTCATGACTGTGAGGGAGGGTACCCGCACGTCATGGACGGCCTCAAACGAGTGGCAAACGGAGTACAGTTGCAAGTCCAATCGCACAAGCATGTGCCATCCCTCACGTGCTTGATTGCGCCGCAACCATGGATGGAAAAAAGGATTCAAACAATCAGTCATCATCTCGCATTCTCGACTCCCAACTCATCAGCCGGGGACTGCAGGGGCTTGAAATGACCCATCTCTGCGGTACACTCGATTTGGGCAATCCGATCCCCGTAAGACTGCGGAGGCCATCTGTCGAAGGGAAGCAGAGGCGCTGCACCCGTTGATCCACAGCCTGCAAGATGCCACCCAGCTCCGAGAAGAAAGATCCATGGCATGGGTATTCCTTTTGTTTTGGATAGCCTTTTTCTCATGCATGTGTCTGGCGTTGGCTGGTGGGCGACACCGCTCGACTCTGCAGCTTTCCGGATCGGGTTGCTCATATGGCCATTGGGAAACAAAAAGGCTGAGCACAAGGCCGCCGGTTGGCTGAATGAGACAGCATTCAGCCAACTCAAAAGAAAGTCCACCGCGGGCCCCAAGTCTCAAACATGTACATTGCTGCGTAAGACGGGCGAGCATATGTGAACTCAAGCCCAGGTGAGCGCCACTGTCCTGCAAGGCTTCGTAGCTTGGATGGGCGCGGCTCCATCCATGTGCATGGCTGCTAGGCAAAATAACAGACGGACTCGTACGGTGAAGAGCTTAGGACGTTGGCATTTGTCACCGGGCCGAGTCTCGAAGACGACTCCGTCGCCGCCATTGGTACGTTTGTGATGGTTTCTTGGGCTGGCCCCGTTCGTCTAACGGGATGCGACACTAATTTCACTTTGGGAGACGGGATTGTACATGGTACATCCTCTACTCATGGTTCATACAGCTGTCCTATCGATGGAAAGCAGCCTAAGGCGACTAACCACAAGCCAATCCTGCCGGCCAGACAATCTATCGATTTTTAACAATGGTCTAAGATGCGAAGGAGAGTGGAATTTCATGTTGGAGCATGGGTGGCCGGCGTCACCATGTACGTGGCTACCCCAACGACGACGTTTTTTATTTTATTCCTTCGAACGGAAAAGACCTCCAAACAGTCAGGAAGGAGAAAAGAGGGTCCCAGGTCTTGGCAGACACTGGCGCGCGTCCGTCATCGTCATGGCCTTGGTAGGCGAACACGGTGCCATCAGGCGATTATCATGACGAGTATCCACAGAGGGGTACGGAAACGTCGCATTGGGGATAAGATTCGCTCCAGGGTCAATTCCCGAAGGAGCGTAGTGGGCACTTTTTGAGATCGAGTCGGTTGAAAGAAAAAAAAATTGCAAAGTAAAAAATGGTGAAAATTTTTAAAAAGTGGGATTTTTTTTTCGTTTGGGCGCCTTGATCAAGTGTGGATGAGGCTCAGGATGGAACATGTGTTTTGACATTTTTACGATAAAGTGAGCCATACGGAGTGAATTCCCTCGTATACTTGGCGGCGTGCTTGGTACTGTGCTCGGTGGAGGTGGCCATCCATGTATGCGGTATCAAGTTGGGGTGTGTCTGTTGTCTCTGTCGAAGAGGGTCTCACATATGGACTACCTGAACCAGACGCAATATGCCTTGGGTGGAGAGGTGGGAGACACGAATTGGGCATCAGAAATGAGGATGCAGAGATTGCGTCACAGCCGTGGCCGTTTGTCAGGAAAATTCAGGGCACCTGGCCAACGGTGCTGTCTGCCTTGGCTCTCTCCGTCCTGAAAACGCACGCGTTGCACGGTGGACACTCACGATGCTCAGTTTTAGACGACATGCTGGGCAGGGGCCGCGAACGGGACGGTGAACGGACCAAGCACAGCGCTGAACGGATCTAGGTCGTCTAGATCTAGGAGCGTAAATGCCGACAACTATTACGTGATTTTCTGGGTCAAAATAGAGTAGGACCTGGTCAAGCCTTTGATCCGAGGGTGCTATTTCAGTAAAGGAAGGGAAATTGAGAAAAACGAAACAAGAAAGGGAAAACTGTTCACTTTAAAACCGGTAACAAGAGAGCAAAAACACTGGATAGGATGGCGGATTGGCTGCAGAAACATACAGAAACAGAGCGATGCTTGGTGGTGGTGGTGGTGGTGGTGTTTGCCATAGCGTGTGACACATCGGCCTGAGTCGCAACGGGGCGGAGACTCCCGCTGTTGGAGGGGAAGAGGAGAAAAAAAATGAGCCCAAGCAAATGACGCACAAAGCTGCCCGCAGCGCACGCACAAAAGAAACGCACAACATACATACGCTGGTTTTTGCACCCCCTCCACAATACAAGTTTGTTGTTAAGAGAGCGAGTTGAAGTCGCATTCCGGGCGCGTGCGCGTACAAACCCGCATATACGTTTTTTTGAGTGCTTAATCTTGAGCAGAGAGGGCGTTGCCCAAGACAGTGTCGCAAAGACGGGTTGACGTCTTTGTCTGCTTTTCTTTTTTGTCTCCCCCACCTGCTCACAAGAGAAAAAAAAACCATGTCTCAGAGCTGTGGCTCCGCCCTGCGCGCTGGGCACTACGCCTCCATCCTTCTGGCCGCCCCCGGAGCGTCGGCCTCGGGTTCCGCCGCCTCCACCGCAGACGATGTCCCGGCCCCGGCCTCGGGCCCGACCCCGGTCCGGGACGCCATCTCCGCTCACCTGATGGAAGCCTTTGTTGCTCATGTCGCTTCAGGAAACCCCGTGTCTGAGAGTGTTGCCGCCTTGGCGCAGGATAGTAAGGACGGTGCGCTCGCCGTGGGCCTGGCTGCCTTCAATGCTTTCCTCCAGACCAATGTCACCGGCCCTGTCCTCCCCGATGCCAGTGCACTGAATGCTCGTCTGGCTAAGCTCTGGGCCGATGCGCAGCCGGACGCTTCCAAGCAGACCCTGGACGGCCTGCATAAGACATGCCTGCAGAAGCTCGAGGTTGACGGTGTCTCGCCGTATGCTTATATCCCCCACCTCGACCTCTTCGCCCTGGCTAGGTTTATCATCATCGACGTCCTGGGCAAAGTCGACTCGGATCTGATCGAGATCCCTTCTGATGAGGGCGCCCTCAAGTGCAGCCTGGCCTGGACAAGGCTCCGCGTCAACGTCTGGCACTACAAGCTGCTCACCCAGCCCAGTCTCGGCCCTGGTTCCAACTTCACCCGCAGCTCTCAGTGGAGCGATGTGCCAACGCTAGCTACAGCCATCTTTGACGGAATTTCCAACGTGCGCTCGCAGATTATCAGCGACGAGGCCTGGTCGCTAACCGAAGATACATGGGGCCAAGACGACAAGGTCCAGTTCCTCGTCGAGGCCGCTAACGATTACATCCTCCTTGGCCGCGATGACAAGGCTCGGGAAGCCCTCAAGGAGGCCACCCAGATCAGCGGTTTCGTCTACGCCCTCTCCGGTGCACTGGGAAAGAGGACAAAGTTTCAGGAAAGGGACATCAGTCAGCTCGTCGTCCTGGCCAAGAGCGGCGTCGACACAGCGGAAGACGACGAGGAAGATGCCAAGCCAGAAGCTATCCCCCTCAACAACGATACCCTCCTCGAAGAGATCCAGTTCAGCAAGGAAAAAGGCGAGAGCGAGGACCCCAAGGCAGACCTCCCTGCTGCCCTGGCAGATCTGGCCCCCGATGACCAGCCCCAACTATCCCCTCTCGACCAGATCATCCTCCTGACCGAAGCCACCCTAAAGGATGCCTTCTCGCCCGTCGACACGCTAACATCAGCTGAGATCCTTCCCTTTGCCGTGCGAGTCATCTCTGACAAGTCGACCAACTGGCAGATCTACACGCAGGCACTCCTAGTCCGCTCGCGAATCGAGGTCCACCGAAGCAAAACCGTCGAGCGCGGTGTACTGCAGATGCAGGCTGTGGCGGACCAGGTTCTGACCGACACCACTGCTGAGGCCCAGGTCGAGACCAAGCCCGAGGAGACAAGCACCGAGGGTGATGCTCCCGTCATCGCTGTAACGGCTCCTGACCAGACCACTACCACAGAGGCAAGCAAGCCGACAACATTTCTACCCGCCCCGAAGGCCTCCGAGTCAGCTCCAGCACATGTCCGTCTCCAGTACATCCATGTACTCTCTTCTCCTCCCCGATGGCACCTCGAGTCCGAACTTGCCTACGCTTGGGCCGGAGTCGGTTCCCTGGTGTCAGCCCTGGAAATCTTTAAGCGCCTGCGCCTATGGGCCGAGGTTGCCTTGTGTCTCGCCAGCAGCGCGGCTGCCGACGACGAGGACGGCCGAGGCAGCGGTGGTGAGGCCAAGGCCAAGGGCATCATCCGATGGCGGCTGTTCGAGCGCACTGGCAAGGAAGAGGGTGCCGCGGACGTAGACGCCGACGACGAAGGTATCAGCACCGAGGACGCCATGCACCTCAAGGCCGCCGACTTCTCCGGTCCCGAGCGCCGGCCCTCGCCGCCCAACGCCCCCCGGCTGTGGTGCATCCTGGGTGACATCGAGGAAGACCCGGCGCACTACGAGCGAGCGTGGGAAATCTCCAAGAACCGCTACTCGCGCGCGCAGAGGTCGCTCGGTGAGCACTACCTCAAGGTCAAGGACTTGGAGAAGGCCCGCGACGCCTTCCGCAAGGCCACGGCCGCCAACCGCCTCAGCCCGGACATGTGGAGCCGGCTCGGCGATATCAACCTTCGCCTGGGTGATTTCCAGGGCGCCGCCGAGGCCTTCAACCGGTCCATCGGCTGCGCGAGCGACACGGCCGGCGGCGAAGATGCCCGCACATGGAGTAACTTGGGCAGTGCCCTCTGGAGCTTGTTCTTGGAGTTGACATCTGAGAAGAAAAAGGCCGCTGCTGAGGCCAAGGAAGAAGAGGCTGCTCCGGCTCCTGCTGCTGCCGATGGTGAGCAGGAGGGCGATGAAATCGTTCCTGAGAAAGAAGAAGATCCTCGCAAGGATCCCGCAAAGCTGCTCGCCCAGTCCCTCGAGGCTTACAAGAAGGGAGCCTCCATTTCCCACGACAACTGGCGCATCTGGGACAACGTCGTCACCCTCGCGTCCCGCATGCAGCCCCCCGCCGTCGTCGACATGGTCATTGCCATCCGCCATGTCCTCCGCATTCGCAAGACCGAGGACTCCACCGACATCGATGTCCTGAATGCGCTCCTCCAGGATGTCGTCCTTTCCAAGGACAAGGGTTCCGGCTCCGGCATCTACGAACCCCCGCGCGGAACCCCCGAGCGCCTCGTCATCCGCCTCATCGAGGAGGACGTCCTCCCCCTCATCACGAAGCGCTCCGAGCTCTGGGCCCTTGTTTCCCGCCTCCGGGCCTGGCGCCGCGACTACACGGGCGCCATCGAGGCTGCCGAGCGAGCCTGGCGGGCCGCCATTGGATCTGCCGGCAGCGGTCTTCTCCCCGGTGCTGCGGCTGACGAGACGAGCGACTGGACGACCAACGCCGGCGCCTTCGCCATTGTCGTCGAGCGCACCGATGCCCTGGTCTCGATGCTGGAGAACTGGGGCCCCGAGGTCGACACCATCGGACCCAAGTGGAAGGGCAAGGCTCGCAGCGTGGTGCGCACCGTCATGGGAAAGGCGAGAGAAAACTGGGAGGGGAGCGATGGATGGACTTTGTTGGAGGGGTTGATGGAAAACTTGAAGATATCATCATGAAAGAAGAACAAAAAAAAAATGTGTCGAAGGATGGATGGGCTATGGTTTTTATGGTTTACACGTTTATATGATCGATGGATGCGTTGCATTTTGTGGGATAGACAAAAATTAGCTGAGGAATGAAATTAGTGAACAACACGTTTGCGGCTCATTGACGTACAGGGACGAACAGCACCTTCGCCATGGAAATGTCTTCACACAAACAGCCAGCCATCACTGACCAAGGTATGTCCAAGGTATGTCAAATCAAGCCCAAGAAGCATTTTTTTTAAACTCCAACACACTCGCTTTGACATATATTCTCCTACACGCTGCTTTGTGCTTATACATCGCTCCCAATCCTAACTCGATATTTTTTTGCAAAAGTCATTGCCCTTGTAGCATCATCACACGTCATCGTATCCGATCATGATACAAAGCAAAAACAAGGAAACCCGCCTTGCGTCGCATTCCCACGAATGCGTTTTTTTTTTGTCCATGTCCAACTTTGGGATTCCTCATACCGCAAAAGCCAAACAGGAAATATGCAGGCCAAATCATGACAATGAGCCGCAACAGACATAAACTGGAACCGACAAGACAAACCCAAAACCCCTGCAGCTCGAACATGCCATTCCTTCAATCAAGAGGCAACGGTATCTATTTCTTGCCCTTCTTGCGGCCGGGAACGACCTTGAAACCAGCTGCCTGCATGCTGGCATCGCCCTCGCGAGGCTGAGTGCTGGCACCGCCCTTCTTAGCTACCTCGCTCCAGCCACCGGCCGCACCACCGAGCTTGCTCTCCGAGGCCGACGGTTGCTTCTCAACGATGCCACGCTCAGCCTGCTTCTTGCGGCGGACAAACTCCTCGGCGAAGTGGCGACCGTCCATGGTGGTCGAGTTGGCATAAACGGCGTCGGCAATCAAGCCAGTGTCCAGAGGAAGAACATCAAGAGTGGCTTGGAAATTGGCAACTAGTGACTGGTCAGTACATACTCGCATTATCATGTCATCTGGTGCTGAAAGAGACTTACTGTCGTTAACACCAGTAATGCCCCGGGAAAGCTCCCGGTTAACCCACTTGTTGAACTCTTCCATGGCAGTGTTACCACCGTCGGGCTTGCTGTTGGCACTAATGGAGACGGGCTTGATTGTCGTCTTAACGGGAGAAGTCACGGGCTTGATACCAGAACCACTGACAGATCGACTCTGGGACGAAGGGCCGGTTGGGACCTTGACCTTGCCACCGGCTCCAACGGTAGCCCAGCCGCTTCCAGGGGGAGCGGCGGTGGCGGCGGCAGCAGCGGCTGCGGCAGCGGTGGCCGCGTTGGTAAGGGGAGTCTGGCCGGGCTTACCGGCAAGGTTGGCATAGCTCTTAGAAGAGGCGTTCAGGGGAACACCGCTGGCCTGAACAACAGACTCCTTAGCTTTTTGCTTGCGCAATTCTTCCTCGCGCTGGATTTCTGCGAGAGTCTTGGTCTTGGAGTTGGAAGAAGAGGTAGTAGGGCCGGTAGTGGGACCCTTGGAGGGTCCGGGCTTGGCCCAAGGGCTGGCCGAAGGAGCAGGAGAACCATGACCCCAGGTACTAGTGGCGGGAAGACCAGCGCTAGCGGCAGCAGCAGCCTTCTCTCGCTCTCTGAGAGCAGCGGCCTCCTGTTCAAGGACAGCCTTTCGGAGTGCCGCGGCAGCTTCCTCAGCCTTGGCAGCCTTACGTGCCTCGGCCTCCTGAATCTCCTTTAGGCTCGGGCCCTTGTGTCCTTCGGCGCCAAGGTCCTTCGCCCAGGGAGCCAGGGGAGGTGGCTGAGAGGTGGCGGTGTCGGGAGTTCCGGTTTGGGATCGGTTGTACTGCTCGGGGAGGTTGGATCGAACCCGCTGGGCAGTGGGAGCCGGGAGAGGAGTGCCAGTTGAGGTGGGGGGAGGAGGGAATGGCATGGGCATACCAGGCTCTGCGGCCTGAACGACGGCAGCGGCAGCAACGGCAGCGGCGGCAGCAGCAGCGGCAGCTTGGGTCTTTTGGACCTGCTGGGTCAGCGAAAGAGACTCCTCGACGGCCTTGCGCTTGGCAGCCTTAGCAGCCTTGCCGGTGAGAACAGGAGGTTCGGGAGATTGCTCAACTGGCTCGGGGGCAGAAACAGGCTCATCCTCGAGTTCGGGCTCGTCATCGTCGGACTTTTCCTCCTTGGCGGCTTGCTCAGCATCATGTTCAGCTCGGAGGCCTTCGAATTCCTGCAGCCGGTCCTTGAAGCCCTCTTCGTCCTGCTGAAGCTCCTCGGTCTGCGGCAGACCAGTTCGGAGGTTGGCGTCAGCGGCAGAGGCGCCAATTGGCTGAGGAGCACCGGAGCCAGGAGCGCCCTGAAGGTTGGCAATCACTTGGCGCTCAGCGGGAGAAAGATTGGTTAGATCTTCCTCTCGAAATGGCTCCCCGTTTCCCGCACCAGGCGCGGTGGGAGCTTGAGATCCTGATGCGCCATCGAAAAATCCTACCGAAGTAGGAATAGGGCCAATGGGCTGTTGCTGATGAGGCACGCCAATAGGGTTTGGTGAGGTCATGCTGCCAAAGCTGGGCTGGCTTTGGAGGCTGTGGGCGCTGGAGTGGTGTTGAAGAGCTGGGCCTTGCATCTGGAATTTAGACATCGCTTGTTGGCGCATAACAAACTCGCGTTGCTGAACCATGAGAAACTGCTCTTCCTGCTTACGGCGCTCGAGGTTGTTCTGTTCTTCGGCAGTGAGTGTGCGTCCGAAGCTAGGGAACACTCCGCTCAAAGGAGGAATCACGCCGCTCGAGCTGGATGGGGAGAATGGACCAGACTGAGCAGGCGGCCCATGAGGAATGCCAATCTGGGGAACCAGGAAAGGCTCACGAGAGTTTCCAATTCGCCGGATAAGTTGGCCCAGAGGTTCAAACTCGGGATCCTCCACCTTCTTGACACGCAGGTCAGGAGTAAAAAAGTTGGCCTTGTACCAGTCGTTCATCTCAAGTCCAGTGAAGGGACCTTGGACTTGACCCTGAGGGTCAAGGTACACCCATCGCATACGGTCAGGCATAACCATCTGACGAACCTGAGCGGCAGGCGGGTCACCTCCAACCTGGTTGCCACCAAAAGGTAGACCTCCGCCGACGGGAGTGAAAGATTGCGGAGCTGTGGCTGTAGCGCCGGGGTGGCCAGGTTCGGCGGTGCTAAAGACGTTGTGAGGTGGACCAGGGTTGCTAGAGGGGAAAAGCTCCTCGAAAACGCCACGGTTGGATCTCATTGGGCTATCAGTGTCGCGAGCAGGAATTCCAAAGTTGCTGCGACCGATGGCCCCAAGCGGGTTGCTTTGCCGAAGGTCCGGAAGAGAATCAGACAGATTGTTGTCAAGCTCCCCATGTGACTGCATCTGGGCCTGCATTGCAGGTGGGAACAGTGAGCCTAGTTTGCTTCCGCGACTGATGCTGCCGGTTCCGATTCCTCCAGCACCAGCAGGGCCAAAGACGTTGTTGAGGTTGGAGAGCCCAGGAGACTGCAGCTCGCCAATGGGGCTGAACAGGGAGCTTCCAAAAGCATTACCAAGGTTAGGTCGCTCGCGATCTGGAGTTCCAATGGCCGGACCTCCAGGAGCAGGCCAGCCTGACAGAGTGTTCAACGACGGGTATCCCTTTGCCCCGACACTAGAGGTCTGGCTGCGGTCACTTCCATCAAAGGGGATGCCACCAAAGCCGCGAGAAATAGAACCAAAGTTGGAGGGAGGGTCATGAGGATTTCCGCCATGGGGTTTTTCACCACTGGCTTCGTTCTCATCCTGCTCATGCCTCTCAGCGGGCGGACTTCGGTAAGGGTTTGTCTCGGACGGGCTGATAGGGCCGTCGTCGCTAGAACCACCCAAGTTGAGACCCGACATGCCAAAGTCGCCGGTCGATCCCTTCACGGGAGTACCCATAGCGCCATGTCGGCCCTGAGGCAGACCAGCCGAGTCGTCCTGTGCTCCTCCAAGGACCGCACTGCCCGAGAGACCGTCATCGCCACCAAATGGGTCGGTATCTGTGCGAGGTCGAGATCGCCAAGACTGCTGGTTCAGCGGGTTAGCAATCTCGCCGGGCTTACCACCAATGGCATCCTGCCCGTCCTTGGGAATCAGATGAGCCAGTCGACTTCCACCAGGGGCCACTCCTACACGCTTGTCACCGATCGCGGACGAGGGCATAGCAAAATTGCCGAATCCACCCGCTCCAGGCGTAGTGGGGTTGGATGGTGGCCAGATGGACCCCATGTTCCCGATTCCCCCCGTGTTGGATCGCACCAGATTTCCAAACGGCGGCAGCTTTCCAGGTGCCTCACGGGATGCCGGTTCGGTATCTGAATCGTCGGGGTCGTTCTCTTTCAGATCTGTATTCTTGCGCGGGAACCAGTACGAGGGGTCATCTCGGGAGAATCTGGTAGCGGTAGGTGAGGCCATGGCACTGGCACTGAAGGGGTTCGAATCCACGGTCTCGCGACGACGAGTGCCAGGCCTAGTGGCAGACGAAGGTGAGCTCACGCCAAAAGAGTTGTTAGCACCCTGAGACAGAGAAGCCTTTCGACCGTTTGGACCTGGTTGGTGGGTTTCCTTGTTTTGGGTTGGCGGTTTGAGGGGAGAGTTGATTTCTGTGGAAAAGGCCTGCCCAGGTGTTAGCAATCGTCTTTGCAACAACAAAACAACGGGTGGGCGGTGTTTGGCTCACCTCTTTCTCCTCCAATGTCAGGTCGTGTAGTCCCATGGGGGTCGTATCTCCGGTTTGGTCCCAGCACGCACCAGGCTCTTGTGGAATATGATTGTCGTTGGGTTTCCCCCAGCCCCTCTGAACATTTCCATTCACATGTCCCGGATTCCAGCCTGGAATAAACAGTCGAGATGCACTGTCGTTGCCTTTTTGTGGGCGGAACATATCGAGAAGATCCTCTTTGGTGTAACGTGCGGGGCCTAGCCCCTGCGTCGATGGGGGCGCGATGGGGGTCTCGGCGCTGGGAGGAATATGAATGGCATTGTCAATCGGGATAGGAGGCTGTGAGGAGGGCTGGCCTATGGGGGTCGTGGATGATCGTCGCAAGGTCAGAGTACCGTTAGTCGAACGTCCGTCTCGTCTTGCCCTGCAAGAATACTGTCAGCGGATTTGCCTTGCATGATCAAGTCCCGCAATGCGGGTATCGGGTCAACAAAAAGCGATCGATGAGCGTTCGAACGCCAACGGTGACGTGACGTGAGAGGTTCGTGGAGGCTGATCTTGCTCGAGCTGCACACGAAGGCCAAGCAAGGTACATCCAAATCTGGCGGTAAACGAGCTTCAAGGCTGCACGTGTGCAGTGTCTGGAAAAACTCGACAAGATGCCACAAAGTAGGCCTCGCACGCCGTAACCGTCGCATAGGGAACACGGAACACGACTGGGAAACACGGCAGAGGTAGACGAGACAGTCGGCACAAGGCATCAAAGCAAACGAGGCGTAGTTACTCACCAGTCTCCGCTACCAGCTCCCCTCCCATCAGTTCGACCACCTCTAGAATCACGGCTAGCAGTTTGGCCTGCGGCAGCCGAGGCAAAGCTCGAAGGAAGATTGGATGGCATGGTTGTTGAAACACTCTCGAGCAGCGACTGCTGGAGTGTTGGGTGTTGTGTTTTTTTTTTTTGGAAGTTGAAGTCGGGGGATACGCGGGGGCGGGCGGTTGCACGTATCGTCTAGTCGCAAAATGGACGGGATGATGCGCAGTCAATCAAGGCTGTACAAGGGCTCGAAATCGATTTTTTGTCTGTTTGGTTTTTTTCTCGCGGTTGGCCGTGGGCTCTGGCGTGACGAAACGAGGAGAAGGAGAGGGAATGGGGACTGACTCGAAAGTGCGGGAACCCGGAGACACAAAAGCACTGCACAGATGGGGCTGATGGTGCGTAGGGTTACTTTTTTTTCGAGGATGCGAGGTGCAGCGACGTGTAAGCGTATTGGTTGGAGCTGATGGAGCGATCGGGCCCGAAACGCGACAGCTATATTCAGGACACAGAGAGCGGTTTGTTGGAGATGTTTGGGAGAGAAGCGCACGAAAATGCTGTTTTAGAACGTGGCGATGTTTCAACGTTGTTCGTTTGTGGTGGTGACTAGACCTGAGGTGGGAAAAATCAGAGAGATTTGGAAAAGGGAAAATTGGAGTCTGTTCGGCGCTGTACCGTCGCTCTCCCCGTCCGCGTCCCGGCCAAACTCTAGGGATGGAAGGTACATCAGAGCCCTAGACGCTAAGGTACCTAAGCGCAGGACGGTACCTGCCTGGCCACACAAATGCGCGGGCGCCGCCGGTACCTCCCGACCTGAGCCCACCCGCGCCCGAGTGGTTGGCGGGCGGTGGTTGGTCCCTCGCGCCCGCCTCAGGTCCTCACAGTGGCCACTGCACCCCTCCAGGCCTCATTTCCAGCGGCCAGGTCCACTAAGTTCGTCATTCCTGTACTGTGCTTCAGTGCAGTGGCCCATGCTTTTAGTGGGCGCAGGCCCTTTAGAGGTTCCTCAGTGGCCCATCGCTCGCCCAGTGCCTTGCCGCTAGGCCGGAACGGGATGGCGCCGGGCTTTACCCGGCGTCTGCTCCTCCAGAATACTCCTTGCCAGGACAAGGTTCTTTTCGATTCGGTTTGGAGGGGGTTGCGCGAGGGCTGAATCCTAATGGAGGCTGCTCTGCCTGTGGTGCGCGTGTTTGCAACTTGCTGTCCACTTAAGGTATAGCTGAAACTCTGCATGTTCGTCGGCTTCGCAGAGCACACCCTCATGAATTGTCATGCCCATCTCCATGATGCTTTGACGTTTTGGCCCGTTTGGAATTCATCTGCCTAGCCCCGAGCTGGTATTCTCTCCCAATCGTCTACCATTGTTTGGTATCCATCCATGTCCTCTTCCGGAACATTCGCTCGCGTCACGTGCACAGAAAATGTTTCTTTTTTCGTACGTTGCACACGTGCGCCTCTCATCAAAGTCTCGAGCCCGAAAACTGCTACTATTCGCAGTCGTGGCTAACCCTAACACGGCGAGCATGTCCACAAGCGCCAAGAACCTGGTCATAGTAGGCGAGTCGCTGGGGAAAATGAATTGATTTTCGCGTAAATGTGCCAAACTCTAAATAAGCCGCAAGTTGGCTCCAGGTATGCACAATTTGCGACAGCAGCAGACGCACATATGGCCTGAATTCACAAGGGTACCTGGTGGCTTTATCAGTGCGGCAAGTCCAGCCACGATGTGTAATGCAGCCGCGTAGTTATGCTCACTAGCATAGCTTGCCCCAAAACAAAGCAGAACTAGCAAAATCAACCCAGAAAACACATCGCAAACCACTGCTTGGGGAGGGGGAAAATGATTCACTACAAACTGCTGGCTCCGCTTTACTACTATCGCAATTCATGGCATGATAATGATCGCCAAGCATGTTTGATACAAGCAGCGTCTCGATTGCGGCAGCCCAATTTACAATGAACTTATGCAGGGGTAAGCGCACATCAGGGGTGGCCACGGGAATACGCCACGGTCTGTTATATGGATGCATCGCTCCATCAAATGAGAGTCATCCCACCGCAAGCTTGAGAAGAAGGCAAAAAACATTTGTCATTGGAGGCAAATTCCCCCTTACCAGGAAAAAGAAACCTCCGGAAAAAATAACATGGTCGATATGACAATGAGCTCATTTTTATTCTTTGGTTATATATTGCTAGTCTTCTTGCTTTTGCTGCATTCCTTTCTTTCTTGCCCGCATGCTACCCCGACCGGTTTCGCAGTGCATGTTGCAGTTCTTTTGCATCTCTCACATTTTATGGTATCATGTTGCAGCAATCAGCCCTTATCATCTATCGGCTGTCAGTTTACTTGCCCACGCATCCACCATGTTAGCTTTCCCTTCTGTCACTCACCCCTGCATATGTACAAGTATCAAAAGCAATAATTATTATCCCCACATCCAGTCGTCTTAGGATAGGTCGCACTCCCTTCATTGTTACAAACGTGCGGAACGGAAGAGTCGTTTGAGTCATCCCCAGGGCGCACCTCCACGTGGCAAGTGGCAATAACAACGCCAAACAAAGTAGTCAATCATCGTGAGACATCGGCCATGGAGGGTAATTACCAAAGTGGCAAAGCAGCACTGCGATTATGATATGTGACAAAGATCAAAAAGAGCGTGGCGCTGGTCACGCTCTGGTGAATATCCAGGTGCGCAGTCCAAAGGCAGTGCCGATTGCTAGGTAATACTAGGCGTCTGGTATCGAGTCCTTGCATGGATTGACAGTGCACCAGATTTTTTATCTTTTCAGCACGGGCTAGTTTTGTTGCAAGGCCAGAGCCCAAGCATCCATTTTTAAATCAGCGTCAGTGAATCGCAAGAACTTTGGTCTCGGCAAATGGTCACTTCAGTACAGTCGATGGATCAGCCCGGGAGGCTGGGGATGGTGCTATAGTAAAGTGTGATGTCGGCGTCCAAACAGTATGCCATGCATTGCACAGTTCAAAGGTTCGTAAGGAAATGAGCCTTAAACTTCTTGTTTGCACGGTCTGCAGCTCGAAGCATCATCTGATCACCCAACACTTCAAACACAAACTTCTCGCCGGTCCCGCTCTCTTTCATTTCGCGGTTTTGTTCAATGGGTATCTCGACTCGAAAAGTGGTGCCTTCTTTGGGTACGGTTTTCAGACCTCTTTTCTTGGTTATGATTTCAACCACGAACTTGCGATCGCGAACAACGATGCCCTGGATACCAACTCGGCTAGGACAACCGCTCCTCACAACGCTGACAGCAGCGCCATGAAATTCCGCACTTGCCAGTTTGCCCGCGGCATTAGGTCCTCCAATGTATACATCATTACCAAGGAGGTCGAGAGCATAACCGAGCCAAAGCTTGTTCAAGGGTTCGTAGATTTCATATTTCTGGTTTTCTTTCGGCATATCGTAGAGACCCAGAGAGCGGCGTTCGCGCGCGGATAGGGGTTTAGGTCGTTGCTTCTGCTTGGTCTTCTTTTCCTGGCGGGCTCTCCTTCGAGCGGCTCGGGCATTGAGGGTTGCTGGTGGGGGGGAGGTCGGACGGAGGATCAGCGAACGGTGCTGAACCTTTTCAGAGTAGATGCGATTGACGCTGTCGGGCGAATGCGCCCTGGCCAGCAGGTCCTGGGTCGTCTTTTGCGCCTCGTTTGACATGTTGAGGACGGGCGCAGGCGAACAGGCCACGGCAGGCAGTGTGCTGTGAGGAAGGAAAATGTCGACTGTCGCAAAAAAGTTGACTCTGCGTCGGTGGAGCCTTTTGCCGTTCTCCGTTCCATGTCGGCCCTGGCTTGGGTGTGGTTTACCCCAGGAAGTTGCACGTGGTCCAAGCTCCTTAGTTCCTTCCGGCTTCACATGCCGTGGCCGCTGACTCTGACAGGACGAAGTTGGCCAGCTCGGCATAATGTCTCGCCCCACCTAGCCGATCTCAAGTCCGTCGAAGCCATGGCCCATGTCGCGGTCCAAACCCCAACAACACTGCTCAGCACAGCAGCGCGCGCAGCCCGGGCCGTGACGATTGCTTCCTTTGCGCCGACACCTTGCGACGCGCCTCTCTGCCATGCGCTGCGGGTCATGATACCGCTGACGAGGAGCCAAGCAGCCATCTGTCGACTCACTGCCAATCGGCAATTGCAGGCTTGACTCCACACTGATCCCTCGGTAACCCAGACGCATATTCACCATGCCCAGTAACAAAGACAACGCTATCGATCCGAGATCGAGCAACTCGGCTCCTGATCTCCAGATTCTAGGCGATGAGGTCACCCTTCAGCCCAGCGGCTATGTTGAGCCGCCCACCAAAACTTCCGAGGGCAAGGAGGAGGCATTGATGGACAAGTTTGCCTCGTTTCGCTCGGAACCTCTGCAGTACGTCTTCCCCCACTATTTACCCATCCCCAATACTTATCTTCTTTACTTAACATGATAATCAACTGCAGGTTCCTGCGCGAAGTCTCCCTCTATGTCTCCGGACAGGGGTGGCGAGCCTACGACCACATCATTGGTCAACCCGTCTTTTATTCGGGATACTCTGAAAACATCAAGTCCATGGTACTTTCTGCGCCACTCCTCCAACAGCGCATTACACAACTCGCCGAGCATCGCGTCACCGTTGAAGAAAGAGAGGGCACGATACCTCGCGACAGCAAAGACTACACCGCCAAGCGGGCACAGCGGCTCAATGCTATCGAAGAAGGCCTACAGGAGCTAGCGGAAAAGATGACCGACGACATGATTTGCAAACTTGAGAGCAAGGCGTTTATTCGCGGCGCCTACTACCTAGCCACGCAACTCTTAACAAGGGCCTACCATCAGGGAATCCACGTCTCTAGCGAGGAAGTATTAAGATTACGGAGAGTCGCAGAAGTCGCTGCCAAAAAGAAGCAGAGCATCATATTCTTGCCCAGCCACCGATCACATGTTGATTACGTCTCTCTGCAGCTCATTTGCTACCGATTGGGTCTGACACTACCAATTGTGGTGGCAGGCGACAACCTAAACATTCCCATCCTCGGTAGCTTTCTTCAACACGCGGGCGCCATGTGGATTCGAAGAGCCTTTGGAGATGATGTCTTGTATACAACCTTGGTTCAATCATATATTGACACACTCCTCCAAGAAGGTTACAATTTTGAGTGTTTCATTGAGGGTGGTCGTTCTCGTACCGGAAAGCTTCTTCCTCCCAAATTTGGCATTCTCAGCTTTATCCTGGATAGTATCCTGTCGGGTCGCGTGGATGATGCCATCATCTGCCCCGTGAGCACACAATATGACAAGGTCATTGAAACAGAAGGTTACGTCACCGAGCTTCTCGGAATGCCAAAGAAAAAAGAAAATCTCGCCGATTTCTTGACTGGAGGGTCATCTGTGCTGTCGCTGCGGCTAGGCCGCGTAGATGTTCGATTCCACGAACCCTGGAGCCTAAGGGAGTTCATCAACGGACAACTTTCCAAAATGACTAGCGTTCCCGCCGGTCTCGATACTGAGCATCATCGGCCCGAGGTCCGAGCCGTACGTGAAAAGCTTTTGCGGACACTGGGCTACAAGGTGCTGGGCGACATCAATGATGTGTCAGTGGTAATGCCAACTGCCTTGATCGGTACAGTGCTCCTGACGCTGCGTGGCCGAGGTGTGGGCAAGCAAGAGTTGAACCGCCGCGTCTCGTGGCTCACTGAGCGTGTTCGTGCCAAAGGCGGTCGGGTGGCTCACTTTGGCAATGCACCGCTTTCCGAGATTATCGATCGCGGTCTTGAGGTGCTTGGCAAGGACCTGGTCGGGGTGGTTGAGGGGCTGGCAGAGCCGACGTATTACGCCGTTGATCGTTTCCAGCTCTCCTTCTACCGCAACATGACAATCCACCTCTTTATTTACGAAGCCCTTGTCAGTGTTGCCATGTATACAAAAGTCAAGCAGGGCGGCGCGCCGCATATGCAAGACATTGAGTTTGATGAGCTCAGAGCCCAGGTGCTATTTTTGTCATCATTATTCCGTGGAGAGTTTATCTTCTCGAGCGAAGGTCTTGATGTCAACCTTGACAGGACATTGCGTGGCCTAGAGACAGACCACGTTATACGACTGGATCGCGATGCTGACGGCAAAATTATCAAGATTGGGTTGACAGATCAGGAAAGGAAAGCAGGCCGAGAGAACTATGACTTTTACTGCTTCTTACTGTGGCCATTTATTGAAGCCGCCTGGCTTGCCGCCGTATCCCTCATGGGATTGACACCTCCATTGGGCCAAGATGGAGAGATTTGGATTGAGCAGAGCAAAGCTCACAACACTGCCCAATTGGTATGTTTGTATGATTTTGCAATGACATGAAGAATGTTGAACTAACGCGATCTGTTTCATTTAGCTCGGCAAAACCTTGTACCATCAGGGCGATCTCTCCTACTTTGAAGCCGTCAACAAAGAAACGCTCAAAAACTCGTACCTTCGGTTCGAGCAAGATCAGCTCATTCACGTAGTGAAATCCAAAGACATCAAGGTCCCCCCTCGCCTCCAACTTGACGCATCATGGCGACCATCGCGTGATGCTCAGAGCGGCGTGCTACTTGCTGAGGGCAAGCTCTGGGACTTTACGGAGAAGATTGCCAAGTCTCGCCGCGAAGGCAAGAACCGTCGCGATGGCGCGACGGTTAGCAGCCGAGTGCTTCGACTGGCAGATGAGTTAGGTCAGAAGCTATTTGACGAGGCAGCAGAGGCTGCTGAGCGGAGCGGCAAAGGGAAGGTTCCAAACCGGTTAAACCGCGAAGAGAAGGAGGCGCTGGCAAAAAGCATCCGGGACGCAAAGAGAAAAAGGAAGCAGATGGGAGGGCGACCACGTCTCTGAGACAAGACGAGCAAGTCATCTGGTTTGGAACTTGAATCCTGTACACTTTACATGCATTTTCCAGCGATTTACCCGTGTACAATCCGTGCCGTCGTCCATCGTAATGTGTGGACTGGCCATACGGAACCTTAGTGTTGTGTTACGCCACGTTCTTGCAGCGCCATATCGTATATCTCATGTACATGCCATTTAGTCCTCTGTTCATCATGTACTTTTCTAGCCAACCAGTAACTTTTTACTTTTATTTTCCTTCACACTTGAGCACTTCCATACTCGGGGTATCTGCATTTCCGCCAACGTCAATCCTACGCCGCCTCCTTGGCCTCTTGAGGCTGGAGGATGATGTTATCAATCAACCGCACAGCCGGCCCACCGCTGTGGCCCAAGTCCTCGCCCTCGCGCGGCGCCTCGACAGGGAGCATTTTGATTGCGCCGCTCAGCACAGCGCCACGCGCAGGGTCAATCTCGTCCACCTCGAGCATCGTTTCGGGGTCGGCCAGGGAGAAGTAGTCGACCTCAAACGACACGCGCTCCTGCGGGGGCAGGTCGGCCTGCACAGAGGCCACGGCGGCGACAAAGTTGTGGGCGGCGCCCAGTATGCTGGCACGGTCGCGAAGACCGGCGGACTTGTAGACAGCCTCGGCGGTGCGCAAGGCGCCAGGGAGTACGACCGCGACGGCGCGACGGCGCGGGCCCAGGTATACATTGCGCGAGCTAAGCGCCAGGCCATCGGACTCGCGCTCGGTGGGCACGACGGTGACCTCGGTGGGCATGAGGAAGTCCTTGACCATGCGACGGATGACGACGGTCTGCTGGACATCCTTCTGGCCAAAGTATACACGCTCGGGCTGGACAATGTTGAAGAGCTTCATGCAGACGGTAGCGACGCCCCGGAAGAAGGTCGGGCGGCTGGCGCCCTCGAGGACCTCGCCGACGGGGGTGATGGTGACGAAGCTGCCCTTGCTGTCGATGTCTTGGCCGGGGAAGCCCGAGGGGTACATGTCGGCGGTGGTCGGGGCGAAGACGGCGGAAACTCGGCCGAGGTTGGCGCCGTCGTCGGCGAGGTCCCGGTCCAGCTTAGCGAGGGCAGCGGCGTCAGCATCCCAGGTGACGGGGTACGAGGATAGGTCCTCGCGAAGACCGAATTGGGCCGGGTTGACGTAGATGCTGACGACGACGTGGTGGTTCTCGCGGGCGGCGGCGCGGATCAGCGACAGGTGGCCCTCGTGCAGTGCGCCCATGGTCGGCACGAGGCCGACGGACCGGCGATCGATGGCGTGGGGCAGGCGCCAGCGGCGGACGGCTTCGACGGAGCGGAGGACGCGGATCGACGACTTGGGGAGTGTGTTGCGGCTCGAGGACGACAACGAAGAACACGCCGAGGCCATTGTGCGCAGCGCGGAAGCAACGGAGGTCGATACGGAGGCCGGTCCGGAGCGAGGCCGGAGGGGAGATCGGAGGACGGCGGGGAGCATCATGGTGGAGAGGATAGAGGACTGAAAACAGAAGGAAGGAAGAGAAAAGCGGAGAGAAGGAGGGTTTATAAAAGGGGCCAATTCGGTTTATTAATACAAGAATAGCGGAACCATTGAGCCCACGGCGCGCGAGAAAGGGGCGGTGGGCTCTCGTTCGTGATGGTTTCTGCAGCGGAGTTTTGAGGACGATGAGCTGAGCTGGGTTTGGGTGAGGTGATAAGACAATTTTGGTGGAGCTGCGGCTTATCTGATAAGAGCTACCCTGTAGTGTCGCTGACATCACAGCGGAATAATTTAGCGATTGTATTATTTATCTTGAATTGTATTTAGTTTGATTTGGATTTTTTGTCTTTTTTGCTTGAAATTAAGAATATTTCTTTTTCTAAAAATTCTTGTAGAGGTTGTGAATATTTGGACTTGGAGCAGAAAAAAACTTCCTAATGTGTTGTGGGCCTAACACTTATACCGTGCAAATCGTGTCAACAAAATGTACTCAACTGTGATATTTTTGTACAGTAGACTTTTCTATTTACCCTCACACTAATTATATAGGAGATTGTTTCCTGCAAGTATTAAATCCACCAAACGCCTTTGCATACAGCCCAATCTCTATAAGCTGCCTTGCTTTCTCCCCATCAATCTACTTTGTGTGTGAAATATGTATTGCTCATATGTGTGTAGCCCTATGTGTCCCTCGACTCAACCCAGAAGGAAAAGAAAAAAAAAGAGAGGCACTCTAACTTAGGCGGCGGCTCCAGTGAGGTTCCTCTGGTCAAGCTTCTGCCGCTTGGAGAACAAGGCGATGATGGTGGTAATGCCCGTGGCGGCAATGCACATGGCAAATGTCACCTTGACGCCCCACATGTACCCGGCAATCACGACGGGCTGCTCCGTGCTGCTGAAGGTCTTGCGGATCTCAGTAGCGCCGGTGAGGATCAGGTTGGCCTTGCTGATGTTAGGAGCCTGCTGGAGGACCTTGCCGAGCATCTGGTTGATGAAGGCGGCTTGGGCGCCGGACACGAGGAAGGCACCTCCGATACCCTGGAAGACTGTCAAGATGTTAGCAAGTTGTCCATATTGAACCATTTATCTGTGATACGGAAGAGAGAGAATACTTACAGAGTAGGACACCAGTGGCGGCGGCAAGGTCCTTGGGCTCAACAGAGCCCTGGACAGCAATCATGGGAATCTGGAAGGCGGCTCCCCAGCCAGCACCAGCGAGAATCTGGTAGCCGATCCACTTGCCGGTTGATGTATGGACACCAAGGGTGTAGAGGAGAGCGGATCCGATGACGGCAACGGTTGAACCTCCAATGAGCATGTGCTGGTAGTAGCCCGTAGCGGTGACGGTGCCTCCGCTGATGATGGTCGCGAACGTGACGGCGATGATCATGGGCAGGTTTCGCACGCCGCTGGACGTGGGGCCGACGCCGTGGACGGACTGGAAGTAGATGGGGAGGTAGTAGATGGCGACGAAGAAGGAGCCGGCAAAGAGGAAGGCAAACGAGCTCATGACTTTGACGGTGCGCATCTTCATGATGTGCCTGGGGATCATGCCGCGCTCGCCCTGGAAGTACTGCAGAGCGGCCCAGGCCACCGTGATGGCGACGAAGCCGACAAGCAGGCCGACGACGACGGAAGAGTCCCAGGGGTGGGCCTGGCCGCCGTACTGAACGCCGAGGATGTAGGAGACGGTGGCGCCCATGACCAAGACGATGCCGAGAGGATCCATCTGCAGGAACTTCTCAAGCAGCGGCGCGTCTACGGGGACAGCCGTGGGCGGGGTCTGGAAGAAGATGAGGATGATGAGGCCCGACACACCACCGATGGGAAGGTTGATGTAGAAGCACCATCGCCAGGAGACGTGGTCGGTGAAGGCGCCGCCGAGAAGGGGACCGACGACACTAGCAACTCCATAGGCGGCACCGATAATACCGGTGAAGGCAGGGCGCTTCTTGGGGGGAGCAGAAAACGCAATGATGGTGTAGGCACCGGCAGCGATACCTGCGGCACCGAGACCAGCAATGGCTCGACCGGTGATGAGGGCCTCTGCGTTGGGAGCCGCGCCGCAAATAACTGAGCCGACCTCAAAGATCAAAATTGAAAGCAAGAACGTGGTTTTCAATGGGAAGTACTTGTAGCCCTTGCCCCCTAGAGTGGATGTTAGTTGTAAGTGTCACGAGAAAGGGGGGATTGGTATTCCCAACGCACATGTTGATTGAAAAGCACCAACGGTCATGAAGAAGGCAGCGCCATACCAGCCGACTTTGTCGAGACCCTTGAATTCGTCCGTGATTTTGGGAATGGCAGTGGCGACGATGGTCTGTTGAAATGCACGAGTTAGCGCGGGTTCGTATACAAGGAATCAAGGGGGGGTAAGCTCACCATGTCGAGCGCAACGAGGAAGACACTGAGGACTAGGGCAACGACAATGAAGAACATCTTAATACCCGAGGGGTACATGCCCTCATCGACGGTCTCCTCCTGGGCCTCAATGTTCTCGTTGATGGTATCACCGCCATCGGTGGTGCCGCCATCGTCCTGATGCTTCTTCTCGATGGCAGCATCTTCCCCTCGGAGAGTCGAAGTGGTGGAGTCGGGCCGTTCCGGTCCCTTGGGGACATGAAGTGTTTCTGGTTGACCCATTGTTTTTGCGAGATCGACGTGGCTGAAAAAAATGCTAATTAAGCTTGTCGCAAGTCTATAAGATGGGTAGCTGCGCGAATGGTAGGTGCAGGCGCAGAGAGCCACTGGTGATAAGAGAGAGGTCTCGAGGAGCTGATGTGGTGGGACACGGTCATCAAGCAGGCGAGAGGGTTGCGCAGCGAACCCAAGACTTTATACTGAAACATGATTTCGACTGGGAATGATTGGATTCTTTCCCCCCATCTCCCTGACGTGGTCGGGGACTTGGCGGAGACATAACGCGGATTCCGCATCGGTGAGCACATCACCAGTCAAGACGCTGCGTCGTATAGAGCATAACGCCATAGGAGCGAGCGGAGCTTGAAGGGGAGGGGGGTGTAAATCTTGGAGCACACTTGTTCAGGGTCCGCCAGGCGCCCAAGCTATGCCCTCCTCCTCCGCCGTACCAGTATCTCTCGTCCGTAGTATCTCGTAAGCATATTCCGCACCCGTAGAGACAAGTGCTGACCCCCCTTGGGGGGATAAGCTTGCTGTTCATTTGGAGGAATACTGGATGAGTCGCAGCGGGTCGTCTTGATTGGGCGTGGTGGGTGTGTGATGGCACGCAACCAGTCGAGCCAAAAAAATCGGCCTCAATCCTATCTTGATTTGGCGCCTGCTAGGCAATCTGACAAATCCCGACCACTTGGTCCGCCGCGGCGGGCAATCTTTTTTTTGCAGCTTTCACGTTTTGGGGAAATCCTACGAAGACTGCCCATGTTCCCTGCCGCCGTGCAAAAAACCGAGGGCCATGATGACAGCGTATTGGTGGTTACATCATCAAACCAGGGAACCTTTGCAGCTCAATGTAACGCACGGCGTCTGATCTGTTGAGCAGCGTTGCAATCTCGATTTTTGACCGCTTGATGCCTCAACTGGACATCCTGGGCCTTGTGTGCGTGAGACATATTGCTGAACATAACGGTCAGCCATAACATGCTTGACTAGTGTATTGTCA
Source organism: Calonectria pteridis (assembly GCA_022837005.1). Lineage (NCBI taxonomy): Eukaryota > Fungi > Ascomycota > Sordariomycetes > Hypocreales > Nectriaceae > Calonectria > Calonectria pteridis. The sequence goes on along the minus strand of JAKZGU010000087.1, from coordinate 30,356 downwards.
CAGCTCTACTTTTTTTTCGCTTTGCTCTGTTTGTGTAACAAACAGGCGGAATGCTGCAGCTACGAATCATGACTCATATTGGATCAAGAGTAAAAAAATAGACATTCTGACCTGCAAACCAGCGGAAAATGTGACAAAATAGCTGGAGATAGATGGAGATACGGCGGTGAGATGTTGGATCGCACAGCAGCTCGCATCAGGCATGGTTCGGCGGATACGGACTTAAGCGGCGGACCAAGCGTGGGAATGAGCTTGAAGTTGATTTGCGCATGTTGGAGCGGTCGCAGATGATGGTGCGCGGGTTGTTTGCGTCTCACGTCTGGTGCGTCAGCATCAATGTCGAGGCATGTCGTTCTCCCAGGGCTGAGTCTAGGCCTCAATGGACCATTGGGTGCCCCAGCGACATGGTTCTAGGATGAAGGGGCCCGCATCCCGCAGATCGCTGGAGGGTCGCAGATCTCGGCAAATACCGTTGCAAGACGAGTATGTGCGTTGTGGGTTAAATGTCATTATTGCCTGAATTCGACCGGCGGGGTGTCGGGTTTGTCCAAAGTCCGCCACGAGCGGAGAAACGTGCGGAGCGTATTTGTTGTTGTTGGTGGTGGTGGTGGTGGACTGGGGAGGTGCGGATGCGCCAGCGTGCGGATGGCTTGGAGTGTGTCAGCACGCCTCGACGCCTCAACCGCTGCAGACCTGGCTGCAGACCTGGGACAGATGGTCCGAAGTCCGAGGTGTGCGAGGTCACGGAGCGCTTCTGCATGTCAATGTGTGTGCAGAGGAGGGCCTCAATCGTGCTTAAGTGGTTAGGCAGGACTGCCTTGGGCACGCCACGGCCAGTTGCATCATCCGAGGAGCGAGATGGCGGCTTGTAGGATTCGAGATAATATTTCGGATCCGAAAAATGAAGATGAGCCATGTCTGAGAGGGTGTTCCTCGCGAAGCCTAACGCCCTGATGGCTCAGGCACCCGTCTCTATGGCGGTGCCTGGGGCATACAACCACCTATAGTGGGCGGCCATCGGGGACCTGAAATATGTACAGCCACGCTTACCTCACCCGATGCCCACGAGACCAACACGAACTGACCGAGAAATACAAAGCTTCGGCCAGCCCGACATGTAAATTCAGTTTCCCATGTGCACCTTGACCATCTGCCATGCAGTTGCGTCCTTCAGCCCCGAACGACTGATCCCGGGTACGGACCGGCTGCCGTATCCGGCCCCATACGGCACTATGATTTTCTCTCCAGATTTACGTCACGGAATTATGGAACGGGCGTAGCCGGGCCGCCGGCCGTAAAACATGGTGAAAACCGTCGGCGCCGGCATGAGAGACCAGCGGTAATGTCTGTGACTTTGAGACAAGACGTTAAATGGCAATGTTATGGTCGCGCTAGAGTGTAAAGTGAACGAGGTCGATTTTCTCGGTTCGCCCGGTATGCGACACACTGCGGCACCAACAGCTGAAATGCATGCGCGAGAACATCCCGCAGAGCCTCACCCACCCCGCTATAATCCACTCCGCCCGAGATGGTTGACCAAACTGATGACAGGAACATGGCCGTATTATCAGAAGCAGAAATAAAAACAAATTGGCACGGCGGCCTTGCATTGAACCCCCAACTGTCCCACGCGAACTGTTCATATTTTGCTCCTCCAGTGCCCACTTCTCCAGGGCATACTTCCTAATGCGGCCGCTCTTCCTCCACTTTTTAGCTTCCCCGGCATCGCAAAAATGCGGAGGAGGCGCCGCCGGCCAACTTCATCTTCACCTTAACACCTATCCAGCGTTTTTTTGAGTAATTCATCGACACATCGTGCCAAGCACCCAATTGACTAATGTCTTCATTTACGGTGTAGCTTGTGCCAAACTCCCTAGCTATTTCTATAATAATTTCGCCTGCTCTGCCGGGCTCCTCGCTCCAATGTCGGTCCTCTTTCGTCCTACTTTGGCTCTCTGTCGAGACATCATCACGAGACGCCCGGCTTTCAACATGGCCAGCTTTGTCAATCTCGAGGCGCCTAATGGCGTCAATTACACACAGCCCACCGGCCTCTTTATCAACAATGAATTCGTCTCATCCTCTTCCGGCCAGACCATCGTCTCCATCGATCCAGCGTCAGTGCATGCTTGACTCCTCTGCCGCTCAAATTCGCTTAGGTAACTTATACGAAATATAGCACTGAAAAGGAGATTGTGGCAGTGCAGGCTGGCGATGCCTCTGATGTAGACAAGGCTGTTCGTGCAGCGCACACGGCTCTTAACGGCCCCAGCTGGAAGCAAATGCCTGCTTCCCAGAGAGGACACTTGCTGTACCAGCTTGCAGACCATATCGAGCAGCAAAAGGAGATTTACGCTACATCAGAAGCTTGGGATAACGGTAATAACATTGCATATGCACTGTTTAGAAATCTGCGATTACTAATAATCACTCATAGGCAAGACTTATGCCGACGCGCTTAATCTTGATCTGCCCGAGGTTGTCAATGTTATTCGTTATTATGCCGGATGGGCTGACAAGACCCACGGTCAAACCATCTCAACCAACCCGCAAAAGCTTGCTTACACCATTCGACAGCCCATTGGTGTTGTTGGACACATTATTCCATGGAACTTCCCCCTCTCTATGGCTAGCTGGAAGATTGGCCCTGCTTTGGCGTGCGGAAATACAATTGTTCTCAAGGCTGCCGAACAGACCCCCCTGAGTATTCTTCTCCTGGCAAACGCTGTCAAGGAAGTGGGATTCCCGCCTGGCGTATTCAATGTCATCAACGGCTACGGACGCGAAGCAGGCTCAGCATTGGTTGAGCACCCCCTCGTAGACAAGGTGGCTTTCACGGGATCAACAGCTACCGGCACTCAAATTATGAAGATGGCCGCGTCCACCTTGAAGAATATTACTCTGGAGACCGGGGGCAAATCGCCTCTTTTGGTATTTTCCGACAGCGACCTTGAGCAAGCAGCTCGCTGGTCTCACATGGGCATCATGTCGAACCAGGGCCAGATCTGCACAGCCACCTCCAGAATTCTGGTGCAGGATGATGTTTACGACGATTTTGTTGCCCGATTCCTCGAAACCACGTCGACCGTGAGCAAGGTCGGTGACCAATGGGACCCGGATACGTACCAGGGGCCCCAAGTCTCCAAGATGCAGTACGACAGGATCCTGGAATACATCGAAATCGGCAAAGCAGAAGGAGCCAAGCTTCTGGCCGGCGGCAAGCCGAAGGACGTCGGCAGCGGCAAGGGATTCTTCATCGAGCCCACGGTGTTTGGCGAGGTCAAGGACACGATGCGCGTGTTCCGCGAGGAGATTTTCGGCCCCGTCGTCGTCATCAGCCGGTTCGCCACCGAGGAGGAAGCGCTCCGTCTCGCCAACGACTCAGCTTACGGGCTGGGCGCGGCCGTCTTCACAAGGGACATTGAGCGAGCGCACCGCGTGGCATCCGAGATCCAGGCGGGCATGGTCTGGATCAACAGCAGCCAGGACTGCGAGCCCAGCGTTCCTTTTGGGGGCGTCAAGCAGAGCGGTATTGGGCGGGAGCTGGGAGAGGCAGGAATGGAGGCGTACAGCAACGTCAAGGCGGTGCATGTGAACTTGGGCACTCGCATTTAAATAGAGCGGGGTCAACTGAGGCCTTTTTTTGTTTTTATATCTAATTATGGCCGTGATGACAGGTGTATATAGTTGGATCTACCACTGATCTATAAGGTTTTTTTTTTGTGTAACGAACACCCTCCAAAAAACCAACAAACTGGATATTTTTACTTTAGTCATGTAGTAGTGGGTGATGGCACACCGGGGAGGGGCATGGCACTGTAGCACTGTGATCCCGCGGCAGTTGTGTGGCGAAGCAGCAGAAAAGCGTATGGGATTGTGTTTGGGGGCAGCATCCTTGCGACGTCATATCTTATTCTGGATAGACTCTCGCTCGTGCACGCACCAGACGGTGACCTCACGACTTTTTCAATTTACTTGCATCATCACAACTCTGTGTCTGGTTGTGTAAAAAGACAACAAAAGTCGTGACAAAAATAATGGAGGAACCCTACGTAGCAGACAACACGCTGCCGCCGCCGCCGTCGTACGAAGATTTGGCCAATGAAGACAAGGCGGCAGCGGGCAACGAGAACAAGAGGCTTGGCCCGGCGACGCTGCACGTCGCGGGGCGCTTCATCCACTCGACGGACCCGGGGGCGCCGCCGCTGTACGAGTTCTCGCACTCCATCGGGTTCCTCGGCGACAACGACCGCAGCGTAAAGGTCGAGCGGATCGACCAGACGGTGGTGCAGCACGACGACGGCGTGCCGCGCGTGCAGGCTCGCAAGCGCCATCTGTTCGACCTCAAGCACCCGACCAAGGGCGAGTTCCCCGCGTTTCCCTACCACGCCGAGTCGACGTCGCGCCGGGCCCTCTGCTCGCTCGGCATCAAGCCGGTCCGCCTCAAAAGCAGCCTGCTGGCCAGGGGGGGTAGCAAAGGGTACCGCGTGCACCGGGCGGCCCGGGGTCCCGACCGGCGCATGGAGGAGAGGGACGTACTGTTTGCGGCGGCGCCGTCGCGGGACCGGGCCGTCGGGTACGAGTGGAGCGATGGCAACGGCAACTTGCTGGCGCGCGAGGTCGAGACGGACGAGCTCATGAGCCTTGTGGTAACCGCCGAGATGGAAGCCACGACGAGGGATGCGCTGGTGGCAGCGTGGATGCTGAGGGTGTGGTGTGAGCTGTCCAAGGGCAACTATCGTACGAACAAGTGGGATGATGGTGAGTATGCCCTCATTTTCCCCTCCTTTGGCTCGCCAATCGCTGTCAGCTGAGTACGCTCGTGTGTGCTGGTGACTAACACGGCGACAGCGATCAAAATCTTGCACACGCCAATTCGAATTTGACGTCACATGGCCCGCGGCTCGGCGTATTGCAAAGCTTGCCTGGCTGACATTATGAAATGATAATGAGTCGTTTGAGGCGTCTGGGGTGGTTGTTGTTTTTGCCTATTCCGTGCAGTTTGTATGAAACCGTTCCATGTATTTCTATCTAAGATGATGTCTGAGGAGGCTGCACGAAACAGAATAGATCTTTTACCCGGCGCCCCCCTCTCTCTATCTATCCCCGAGTATCTCCCCTAGCGGCACCTCCTATAGTTGCAGAGCAACCACTCGGATGGCGGCCCTGCGGGAGTTGTGCAACACCCACGAACTTCTGACCGGTGCCTTTAGCGGAAAGATGAGACGGCGCGTTTTCCCGCCAACTATGTAAAATATCTTGTGCGAGCTGCCACGCGTGCAACCGCTTCGTATACGTACCAGTGCCATTGCCCGCGCCCCCTTGTGTCAGACTTGGCCAGTTAAGTGCTTACCAAGCCACGTTCCGCCTCTGGAACCGCCCTTCAATAAATGTCCCATAAGCTGACCTTGCCATCCTTGGCGCCCGATGCAATCCAGTGCGCTGTGTTTGCCTGTGCGATGCGCCGATCCTTGACACTAGTCGCAGTCTTGACCAGTGCTCCGTCATTCCGGGGGATTCCTTTTTCGGAAGCTTCAGCCCGAGAGGGTGGTGAAGAAGGCTCCGAGGGGGAGGTATGCTTAGCAGGAGGTTCTTCAGAGCTTGTTTCGGCGTTGGAGACGGCGAGGTTGGAGAATGCCACGGCGTAACACCCGACCTGGTGCCATTTCAGCACTGCGAGCTCTTTCATCGTCTTGGATGAGTACACCCTCACTTTGGAATCCCATCCCGCAGTGGCGAATATGCGTCCGTCAGATCGAATCCTCAAACTTTGCTGGCCAGAGTGCTTGGTGTTAATGACCTTAAGAGGATCCTTCCACTCCTGAAGTACCCTAGACGCGGCCGCGCTGGCCGAAGAAGAGGATTGCTTCAGGGCGGCCGACAATAGGGATTGAGTTTTGGGGGCTTCATCCTCTTCTGCTACCTCGACTACCCTTTCGTTGCTTTGTGGCATGGATATGATTTCTTGGCGGTCCGTGGGTATAGGGTGTTTGACAATAAGGGAGTCGGCCGACGACGAGAGGAAGAAGCGACGGCCTGGGTCAATATCCAGTGATAATATGGGCTGGGAGTGAGGCTGGGAACGGTACGTGGTGAACCACTCGCCGTTCGAATCTAGCCGATGGACCGATGCGTACCCGTTCTCAAACGCAGCGACAAGGGTGAGCGCATCATGGTGGTGAAATAGAGATAGGCACATGGCCATTCCGTTTTTCGTACCCGGCCTTATGGTATGTATTCGATTTTGGCTAGGCAGAGTGTAGATATCGATCTGGGATAATGTGAGTGGATATGCTGTGCTGTCGGGCCTGGTGACTTACGGCTTCTGACGCCAAGGTATTGGGCACTGCGACGAGTATTTCTGGCGAATCATCAAAGAGACCCCCACTACTCGGACAGGCGGAAAAAGAGCAAAAGTTCATTGTGTTTACCTCAAGGAGATGAAGCATCCATGGTTGCGCGCGGGGTGTTGTTACGTCTTCAACAGGCAAGGTTTTGCTGAGGTTGGCTTCATCGTCTTGGCCGAGTTTCCAGACGATGAGTTTATTGTCACGGCCATGGCTATCAATGTTCAGCACAAGAGTTTTTCCAGCGGTGATTTAAACATTTCCTTACGTGATGATTTTGTCGCTTCCCCAGCCCTGCACGCCGAGAATGGCGTTCTCATGAGCTCGCCAGACGGCTCGAGGCCTCATGATGGTGAGGTCCCAGAGGACGACATAGCCTTCCGCATCGCCCGTGACCAGACGACTGTTCCCTCTGATAAAGGTGGCAGAGTGGACCTGGGCTTTATGGCCGCGAAGAATGGCCTTTGGTGAGGGCACTGCGTCTGACATTTTTAGGAATCAGGTTGAGTATTTTAAGGTGTGAGCATTTTATCCAGGCCCCGGGGGGATTTCAAGTGAACTGGCCGATTTTGTAGCAGTTTTCACGTTTGTTCCTAAAGCGCTTTAATCCTGTGCCTTCACAAGGATATGAAGCTGCTTATGATGGCGAAAGCGAAATGCCCTTCGCGATGTTCAACGCATCACTGAGTTGGGCTTAGCGTCCACTGCCGCCAAGTCAGGTGACCCAAGCTCTACTCTTCAGTTGGCAACTTGGGAAAAATGCATTGCGAATGAAATACAAGAGGTGAGTAAAAAGAGATACATCAAGTAATTTATTGATTACTTTGTAGATTTATGTCAATAATAATTAGTGAATATAACCTACATTTGGCTGAAGATCACACGGCGACCGCAGACACTGGTGTAATTTGGAAAGCAGCTTCAACTTGGTCGAAGTACTCACCGAATGACTGAAAGTTTTTTCTTTTTTGGGCCTGAAGACTTTGAATTGACAAGGTGTATCCTTTGCTGAGTACAAAATAATTTGTTCAATTTTTCCTCATGTCAAATGTCGCACGGATCAAATTTTGAATCGTACATACCGCACAGGTAGGCTGAGGGTCTAACAAGCCTAGCTCAGAACCTGACGAAGATGAATTCCTAAGCTATATTTTTAACTATAAATTTATCCATGCGCTTTGACAAAACTTTACCCTTTCCTTGGTTATGCCATCTTTTGCTAGAGACACACTGCTACCTTGAGGCGTCGCTAGGGTCAGCCAAAAAAGGTCTAGAACAGTTAGGTTGGTTTGGATGACCGACGCCGTGCGCGGCAGTTCGGCACCTGGTCTCGAAATGCTATAAAATCGAGTTTAGCGGCCAGCGGCTGAAGGATTGCTGGCGTTGGAGCTGTAAAAAGTGGCTTAAATTATGCATATAGATCATGCATGGCAAACTTGACCTCTGGCGCGCGGTCTCTGTAAAAGCGGGCGTTTCGCCCTTGGTCTTCGAGGAGAACCCTTTTTTTCATTGAACACTGGATTCGCTGTATCATGATCACGAAGCGACCAAGAAGATGTTACTGAAATCGCTTGCACTCCCACTCCTGACGCTTCAGCTGGCTCCCGTCACATTGGGCAATCCCATTCTCGAAGAGCGCGGAATTACCTGCAACAATCCAAAGGTCAAGTCCCTGATTAAAAAGGCCAAATCTGCGGCCCCTACTAAGTCGATCAACTCCTTTTGCTCCTCTTATCTGAAATACAAGACCAAGACCAAGACCATCACCTCGACATACACATATCACGACGTCCATGACCATGTGGTCACCACTGGGACTGTGACAATTCTTGCAGAATCCACAGTCACTGGGTCGAGAACAGTGACCGTGACCCGTACCATACCCGTGTTCCAGGACATCAAAAAGAGAGCCGATATTCCAGAGCCGACTCAACCACCTGCCCAGGTGCCTGAAGACGCTGCAGGTGATCTTGAGGAGCGAGCCGGGCCGCAAAAGCTCAAGGTGGACTCCAGGGGATGCGTATTTGGGTTTCAACCAAATATTGTCAGCGAGGCATGCAGCTGTCTTGTGACCAAGCCACCAATCGTCACCACTACAGCCGTGACAGCCATACCTATCCGCGTTGATGTCACATATACGGAGTATGCATACACCGCAACGACCTGGGTAAGCGCTACATTCACTTGGACACCGCGTAAATGTGTTGAACGCCGCTGACAAAAACGCCCCTTTTCCGTTCGTGCAGAGCACTTGGACCGAGTGGCAAGAGTCGACCATAAGCTCGGTCACGACGGTGGTTTCCAGCAAGCCCACCAACTGTGGAACGGAAGCACAGCCGAGCTTTTTCGTCCAACTCCGAGACGTCGATCCGGCTACCAGATCGGATCGGTATAACAACGACTACATTGGCATGATGTTTAGTTCCAACTACCGCGGCTTCGACGATGAGGCAGCCCCCGTGCCGTACGGCGAGAAAGACCACGCAGCGTTGGTCTACCTGGAGCCTGGGACGGGGTACCTCCGCACCGTCGACGGGGGTCTGTACCTCAACGTGGACTATTTTGTGAGCTTTGAAATCATGTTTTGGGATACGAAAGAGTTTATCGATTTGCACGGGTTCCGCTACATCACGTGCAGCATTGTCAAGAGCGGGTCGGAGAGGGAGCTTCAGTGCTATGTTGTTGATTCCCCGTGGGATCAGAAATATTTCTTGACCTGCCCCGAGTATGACGATTTAATGGGGGCTCCGCTAGTAGTGGCGGGTATTACTAGAGCTCCGGATGATAGTCCTGACTGCTATCAGAAGAGGTTATTCCTGGTTGACGCGTGCAGCTGATGATGGGACTGGGTATTGTTTGGTCATGGTTCTCACCTTGTTGGCCAAAAACCTTGATACATTTCTCCGTTAGTAAAGGTTAAATTATGACCAGTGGATGATGGCTATACATGCAGCGGCTGGGCTCTGAAGTAAATAATTTTACATTCATATTCACACATATTTCTATCTTTTACTTCGCTGTGTGCTTTTCTCTCATTCATATTTGCGCACCGCTCCTCGCCACAATGGAAGTCCATGACGATCAAGTACCGCTTCTAATCAAAGATCTATTGAATGGAGAGATTCAATGGGGCGATATCCGTGGGATACAGCGCATCATGGATGATGACAGTTACGACTACAGCGTTCTTGGAGAGTTTGATCCTACTGATATCTACCAAGACTTTCTGCATTTGCTCAGCCAATGTCGCAAAAAAGAGTTCAAAGCCCCATTTCAGAATGGGCCACACGTGCAGAAATGGCTTGATATACTGGCCTCTGTGGTTTTGGGCTCGAACCGAATCGAAAATGGGGGAACTGGCAAATCGATGACGGAATTGATTTGTAAAAACGTCTTTTATGCGCAGGATGACGATGACCTAAACGAAAAGTCAACAATCCACCTCGGTCTGCAATGTGATCTACGCGAGTGCGGGAAGCCTCACGATAACGAGGCGGTTATTCGCGGGTACCGAGAGATCGCCCAGCACGCAAAGGCTGCCTGCTACATCATCGGTCATCTCTCAATTTTCGGTAATCATCTTTCTGAAGAAGTCATCCTGGAGACACATAGAATTTTGACCAATCAGATCGACACGGAAGATGGGTTGCCTTGGGACCAGTACAGTGGCATGTACCGCCAGTGTCCCGTCAAAGCTGGATTTCACCAGTTTATTGACCACAAAATGGTGCCTCGAGCAATGCGAAAGCTCGTGGAGTCATACATGGATGACATAAAAAAAGTCACGGCCTCTGGTAAACTTGATCCTGTGGCGATGGCTGCCAAGTACTGCCACATGTTTGTCAACATCCACCCATTTGTCGACGGCAACGGACGGATATGTCGGGTCATTCTGAATGCCGTCCTGATGAAGTATTGTGGTGTCCTGGTGCCTATAGGGCTGAATGAGGCTGAGATCAACAAGTATATGACAATTGTGTCCAATAGCTCGTACTTGCAGTCAGCAGAGGAGGATGCATATGACGACGGGGACGACCTCAAGCCACAACACCACAAAAGTCTTGCTTCGTTCGTGCTCCTCCAAGCCCGAGAGATGACCCGGGAAATGATCTCGTGCTGGACTGGGGAATGGTACATTTCGAGATTGACATGGCACGAAAACGGGATTAGTTAATCTTTTGTGGTGGCAGCTGATAGTAAGACTAAATTACATGTCACTCGAAGATCAAGGATTAGCACCAGCACAGTGTTCCATGAGGAAGGTGATTTTTGATCCATAAACCGGGTACGCGTCTTGGCTAGATTTGGGGTCCAAGCCATCTGCCGAGTGATAATTCGCACGCTATCGAGCCTGCATATTTTAAGAACAAGGTGTAACGCGACGAGAAGCAGTGTAACCCAACCGGCTGCCGATGGTTAGCCAGACGGCCATGGTATGAGTCAGGCCGCAGGCGAGCTGTCTGGTGACATGCAGCAGAACGGGCATCTGATTGGGAAACGTGGAAATTCATGAGTTGAATAGCATGCCTGCCTCGGGGATTAGACTCTGACCACGCGGCGATTGGCATTGCTGGGGTTGAGCCTCAGAGCCTCACGAGGGCCCATTCGCCGCAGAGCAAGACGCGGTAGCAAATGAGAGACACGGGGTGGTCAGCTTGATGCTCATGGAGGGTGAGTGGCGTTGCAAGGCATAATATTGGCAAGGTTCGATCGGAATCTCTCTCACGGCGAGTGGCCAGGTTTCTGGGCTGACACTGCCACTCAGCATAAGGCAACCAACCACTGGATGCTGTGCATGTTGGGCTTGCGCTGCAACGCCGTGATATGACGCAGGCCGCAGCTCGTTCTCTTTCAACTCTCGCATCGTGGCTTGCGGCATGTCTCGACACGATTGGGCCCAGCAGAGGCCCGCAGCCAGTGCGTGCGGTGCTTCTCGTGCTGCCCGGACACGGCACCGCCATGCGTATATGCGTATGGGAATTCGCCTCGATGCGCCGGTCTGGGTTGCGCGCGTGTCAGAATGGCGCCCATCGTATCACGGACGGGAGAGACACCTTCGGCTCCACTTTGAGACATGGCTACATTACATCACGCACTCGCGATGCGAGAAGGTCGACGAGGCTCGGTTATTACAGGCATCCTCGCGCGCCCCGGTTTATTGTCTAGTGACGGCCAGCTGTGCTTCGCTTGTGCTGCCTCGTCCCACCACAGGGCTTGGGGCCTTTCGAGAAGATGCTTCTTACTCGGTGCCTTATTTGATCCGTCACTTGGAGACCTGTCTTGGGATGGCCACTCGAGGGGCCATCTGCACACACGCAGCGTTCAATCGTGCGGCAGAACCTGCCATTTGCAAGCCGAGCATCGTCGCTTTCTAGAGTAATCTGCCGAAACCATATTGTTGATGTTCATCCCCGTGATACATCTTGTCGCTTTTACAGAGGAGCCGTCTGGAGAGCGCGACTGCCGGCTGACCAAGAGCCTGCGCCGTCGACGCTGTATTGCTTTGGTGCAGCGATGCATCATGAGGAGACTCGAGATAGACGTCGCTCTTCGCGGGGGTGGGACGCCAATGCGTCGCAGTGCTCCTATCAGAATCCTTCGGGCGCAAGTCCCAGTCTAGAATCCTCATCAATGACGAAGAATGTGGCCATCCTGTCGGATAAGAGGAGTCAGCAGCCGACCCCAACTGCTACGGAATCGAAATCCCAGCGCACTACGTCGAGTCGAAGGAAGAAGTCTGTGGTAGTATCGAATGCGCCGACGACTAAAGCCAAGAGAGTGCGAACAGGCTGTTTGACATGCAGAGAGAGGCATTTAAAGTGCGACGAATCCTTGCCAGATTGCATGAATTGTCGCAAGCGCGGCCGGGAATGTAAACGGGGGATACGGCTAAACTTTCTTGATATCAACGTCCATAGCCCAGAGCATGTTCCTGAACTGGAAGAAGACTGGAATGGTGAGAGAATCTCTGGTGGATGAGCTGCGCGGGATGCTGACGTGTAGGCCATTAGTGGAATTTCTGGATGAGTCTCGCGATATTGCGTCCGAGTACAAAGGCGGATTGAGTCGATATGCTCCCTACGGCTCGAACCCCGTGGGTTTGGGAAACGGGGCATTCACAGACGACGAATTGAAGTTTTCTAGCTCCACGTCCAGACAGCAGTCGACTGATCGCAGCCCCAGCTTCCAACTTCGTAACGACCTCGTGAAGCAGGAGGAACCCACCAGTCTCCCATTGTCTGCCAATCATTTTCGGACAAGCATGCAAACTCGGTCTGATTTCCAAGATAAGTGCTGCCACCCAAAGACTAACAGCGACGTTTCCAACATTGCGACTCCGCCGTCTTCATGCCAATCCAGCACGCCATATGGCGATCAGCCACTGAAGCTAACCGTCTCTGCCAAGAAGCCCTCTTCGCCTTGCGGGAAGAGTGAGGCACTTTCTCCATTTTCTATTCGCACCCCAGCGACGGTAATAACGCCCATGACGGATTTCGAGTTTTCCTTCAACCCACCCGATAACACTCCACTCCAGCCGTTGAAACTTGGCACTCCCAAAGCAACGGAAAGGGACTATCTCAATGCTCCAGAGGAGATACGTTATATGCAGGTGTTTGTCGAAGAGGTGGGTATTTGGTTAGATTCTTTCAGCAAGGAGCGATATTTCAGTCACTTAATCCCACACCATGCCCTGAAATCGGCCATGTTATTGAACGCTTTGTTAGCATGCGGCGCCAGGCACCTTTCTTTGACATCATCGGACCACAGTGACAAAGCACAGTTCTATCACAACACAGCAACATCGCAGCTTCTCCGAAGCCTGCAGAACCCCGATCGAAATGTTGAAGAATGCGCGACGACGGCGGTAATTCTCAACGCCTACGAATTTATGTCTGAGAAACCGGCGCACCGTATGCGCCACCTTAGCGGGGCTCGCGCTCTGATTCTAGAGTGTGGATGGAACGCACGTAGCTCGGGCATTGGGGCGGCGTGCTTTTGGCAAAGCATCACCATGGAAATGCTGAACTGTCTTTCGACAAACTGGCATACAACGTGGGAGCCAGAAGAATGGGGTTTGAACCATGATTTGCTCAAGGGAGGGGCAGACAGGTTGGCATCACTGCCGGATGAAGCCTTCGTGCACATGATGCTGCACATTGTTGCTAAGATTGTAAACTTTCGTGCCACTATTCTAACCTCCGAAAGGGATATTGGACTTGAAAGTAAAGTGCACCAAGGCGAGCGATTCAGTGAATGGCAAGATCTCAAGCGACTTTGCGACCGATGGAGCACCTATTGCCCTAGGACAATGCGATCCTATGGATATTTGGAGCCATCAAAGGTGGCAGAAAAGTCATTATTCCCCTGCATATGGTAAAAGCTCATACGAAACATAGCAACTGGCCAATCTAACTTCAATGAGTAGGCTAATACAAAGAACCGCCATCCTTGGGCAGCTCCTATACCATACGGCAGAGTACATTCTGGCCGAACATCATCCGCTTGAGAGTGTCAGATTTTCTGATGGTATGAGAATGAAGCGGCTGCACCATTCACACCAGGTATGTGGAATGATTGCTCACACCGAGGACCGTGGCGTAGCCCCGGTAGCTATTCGATGCCTGGCTGTTGTTGCTACAGTCCTCAGCGAGCCTATGGAGCAGGTTGAAGTCCTCGAGATCATTGGAAAGATCAAGCATCAGAGCGGATGGCATCTTGGCGCGACGGAGACTGAATTGAAGAGGACGTGGGGCAGTGAGCCCACTATCCTCCCTATGCCGCGGATCAACAGCCAGTTTGGCGAGAACTGCAATATGCCTCCGCCTTTGCGGCCGCCTGGCATGAGGCCCCTTACAAACCCAATCCCGCCACTTATGACCATCACGCGAGTTCTAACGCCCCCGACTGCGGCCATGGCACCCGTAAACCCGTTGAGCTTTGCGGATTTTAGTCAGCCAAACCACCCGTACCAGAACTGGTACGAGCCGCCTAACCGAGTAGGCCCGGAGATGAAGAGTGAGTGGTGATTTAGGAAACTGGAAAGGCACGCATTGGTCGTGATTACTAAGACTTTTGGGAAGAATTGTGTGTTACAGTGTAACTTGGGTGGTTTAATGCGATCTGGTGGGAGTTAGAAGGGTTCGGGTTTGCTACTTGGAAGTTGCATTTATTCATCCAGAGGATGTACTGGGCCGACTTCAACAGGCGGGCTGGGAGATCTGAGTGGACGACGTCCCATGTAACCAAGATCAAGGGAAATAATGACAAGGATATCAGTGAGCATTGGATATGATTACGAACTACCGCCCTGCTTAAAGTTCATGCTATATCCTCCCGTTTTCTCATCCTTGACCATCTGGAAGTTGTCGGTGCTCAGACCGAACGGCTTCAGGATGCCGTTGCCCAGATCCTTTAGTTTCCCCCACATCTCACCCATCTCACGCTCTTGGGCGGCCTTGGTGCGCGGTGGTAGGTCGCGAAGCTGAGACCGGACGATGCGCATGTCGGCGGCAGAAAGGCCTGGAGTGGTGGATAAAGCGCGGTAGTCCTCCTCGGCGCCAGCTAGGTTGTGCCATCCTCCGGCCTCGGAGCGGGCGCGGGCGCGGCGCATGAGAGACTTGGCGCGGATGCGCTGGATATCAGCGAGGAGAGTCTTCCGCGATTCTTCAGCGGGTGAGGGTGGGAGAGGCGCTGCCTTGGAGGCGCCAGAGCTGATAATTTCCTCCCCCACGTCGTCGTCCTCGGCCTTGGGTTTGGACTTGTCGTCTTCAGCCTCCTTGCCCTTTTCGGTCTTGCCGTCGCCCTCTGGGTTTAAAAGAGGGTCTTCACGTTCAAGCTTGGCAAGCCCGTCGATGGCATCGGTGGCCGCCTTGATGGCCTCCTGCCACTGCTCGAGCTTGAGGTGGCACGCAGCAATGTTGCTGTTGATGACGGCGCGAGGGTAAAGCAGATACTTGGGACATGAGTTGATGGCGTCATCGTACTTGTCCAGGGCGTCTTGATATTCCTTGGCGGCGAAGAGAGAGTTGGCCTCGGCCTTGGCGGTGTTGGACTCTTCAACAAGAGCCTGGAAGGGGGTTAGTTTGAGGGATATACAACGGGGGCTAAGATTGGTTCATAGTCGAAGTTGGAAGCTTGATAGGGACGAGGGATGTGGATGGAGCGGTATGAAACATTCACATCACACACATTGCTGTCAGGGTTGAGGGTTGAACTCACCGCCTCCTCTTCTGGTGAGAACCTCAGCTCTTCACCATTCGCTTCTGCTGCTGAGGAATCCTTATCATTCTTCTCGCTCGCACGAGAAGCTTTGGCCGCAGGCTTTCCGCCAGCGCCCTCTACTTCCTCCGGCATGGCCGTCCGTCTCGCCGCTCCCAGGCAGTTTGGCTTCCCCGCGCGTAGCTGACGGGTGTCGTGATAGCACTAAGTCGACGGACGGGCAGGAGATCTTGACTGCCAATAGATTCCAGCCCCGGGAATTTTCGACCTAGTTTGCGATGCTTGGGGAAGAAAGTCTCACGGATTTTGCTGGGAAGCAGACGTTGAATGTCTGGGCATCATTCACCCCACCACACACAATTGGAGCCATGCGACTGCCCCTCCTAATTGGCTCCACGTACAAGTGGCTAGTGGGCGCGAACCGGGAAAATGTGGAGATCCAGCGACCGAAGTGCGCTGTAATTTAGGCGTCCTCCACTAGCGCTGGCCAATCGTCCATTCTGAGATGGTTGCTTGGTTCCATAAATTGGAACAGTTGGGAATACCTAGAGCGGGCTATGCTTGGATTCACCTTGGTATTCTTTGTGGTTTTAAATGTTGAACTGTTCAAGCATACCGAGCATTCTTCGGAGGTGCTTTGCCCTACTAGCCGTTAGGCTGTTTCATTGTTTCACAGGCCCGCAGAGGTGTTTTACCAGCATTTCATCATGGCAGCCACCAATGCCCAGATAAATACTCCATATGCCATAGGCCACAGAACATGATCCCTCTTCAACACAAACCAGGTCGCCTAAGGTCAAAGACTTTCCGTCAACAAACGTAAAAGACCAAGCTCATCATGCCCGGCAGGCTTCATGAAAAAAAAACACTCGCTACACCGTCAAGCGCTCCTCTGCTAGTCCAGGGTTTAAATTAACGAAACGGGCAAGCTTTCCCAGCTTTCCAAATCTACCGCGAGAGCTCCGACTTCGCATATGAACAAAGCTATACCTACGCCCACAACATTGCTCATATTTTATAACCCTTGGAGCACTTCCAAGGAACGTTGGTATTACCACCGAGAAGATGGTCTACTCTAGGAACGGGCTCTTGTACTGCAGTGTTCAAAGGTTCACCGTGAATCCCGCCAAGTATTCCAAGCCAAGTATCAGACCTGCTTGGCTGAAAATATTAAGAGAGTCATGACCAACGTCCATCTGATTGAGGATATTTTTAACTCCGGGTCTGCGTTTTCTGCCTAGGTTCAAAGACAATATCGCATTTCGCAGAATCATGTCTCGCTTCCGTCATGCGAATCTATCATATCGTTTCGACAGAGAGGCACCGAGGCTGTCCCCGGTCAACTGCATACCACTGGGTCCTGTTGAAATCGCCAGGACCCCACACCTTCGCGAGTATACAATGACGATTCAAGCTGAAGCGTTTCGAATATTGGTGGGCACACCGCATCTACCAGTACCACATGAGCCTTTTGAACCGGTTACGATAAGGATAACGTCCCAACAAACCGACTTCCGCGAAATCTTTATGGGCTTTAAATACTATACAGAGACAAAGCGAGTCGAATTTGCCGTGTTTTCCCCCGGTGACCCCATATTTTCTTTCGAGACATCCATGTTCACTATCAGGCAATGATGCGCGTGTGGGTCGTCCGGCCAATAGAGAAGGACGACTCCCCCTCTAAGGAGCATCATTCTTGGCAACCAGTGAAGTCATACACACTTGGTGAAGAAGAGGGAGGGTGGAACATTTATGTACGCAAGGTCTGGCAGTTTGTATATCTGAGCTTTAATCATGGAATGGGTTTTACCAAAGATCGGATACAGTGGTAGTGACTATTAGAAACTGAGGCCATCATGCCATGGCTTCAAGGGGGTACTGGATTAAATCTCTCCATGTCACTTTATAGAACTCTCATTAAACATTTTTTTTTTCCTCTCTAAGTATCCATTGACATATTACTGACTTTTTCAGACAACATTGCGTCAGTTGCTTGTGGGCGCCAAGCGGGAAAATGTGAAGGGTTGTTGATGGACGTCTGTTGTAATTTAGGCGTCTTTTCCGCTAAGCCAGCCAATAGGACGGTCCAGTTTCCACACTCAAAGCGGAGAACACTCAGCATCTTCACATTTCACGTCAGCATTCTTTGTTCAATTTCGAAAGAACGGTTGTTGAAAGATTTGGAACATTTTTCGCAACTTGGACTACATTTGCTCAAAAGTCGATTCATTGTTCCACAACTAAGTCTCAAACGTGTTTTCCAGAACAATGAATCACATCGGCCGCCAGTGCCCAGATACATAAGTCGCAAATTTTGAGGAGAGAATCTTTTCCCGTACATCTCAAAGATTTTACGACAGCGAGCATAAAAGGCCAAGCTCATATTTCTCGTCCGACCTCATAGCGAACCACTAGCTACGGTTCAAGGTGCCTCCGCTGGCTCGAGGTTAAAATGACCGAACAGGCCCCTGGAGCTGGCGCAGAGCCAAGTTTCCCTATGTTTGGAAGCCTACCGCCAGAGCTCAGGCATCAAATATGGAGTGAAGCAATACCCAGGATCGGATCCTCATTCGTCGCTTTTGGCTTTTGGGGGGGGGGATGGGAATCGCTGTTATTGCTGTCCCCGAAATTTCGAATCACGCGAGGAACTGCAACGCGCAGTGCGGATCGCACATGTCAACCGCGAATCCTACGAAGCATTGCAAATGAGAGTAAGGTATCCGATGGATTCGAAGGGGGTACTGACCATGAATGCTCCCGGGAGACTCTGGTTACTAAGCTTCTAAAATTCCCGGCCCAAATCCAAGACGGCATCATCCCATTAACCAAAATCGTGGGCACCTTTAAGCAGGAATGGGCGGAATACTATTTCCGTGAGCGTCCGAAGAAGCTCCACATAGGAAGCATACCGTTGGGCCCTCTTCAGCTTGCGAGAACCCCGCGGCTCCTCGAGTACACGATGGCGATTCGCAGCGAGCATATAAAAGTGGTCGTTGGCGCGCCGAACGGCCAGCAAATACCGGTCCCCAAGGTGTGTCTCGACAGGCCTTGGGGAATGTTTTCGGGATTTCGATACTACGTGGAAAAGGCACGTGTTGAGTTCAAGATGCTGGATTCTGACGAGTTCAAACCCTTGACAAACTTAATCGACGATTTGGACGAGCACCCTTTAAGAGACCCTTTAAGAGTGATGCAAGTGTGGGTCATTCGGCCAGGGAAGAACGACCTCTTGGAGGAGGAGCACATTTTTTGGCAAGGAGTGAAGCCGTATACCGAAGGGGTGAGGAGTTTTGATGGGACGGCACGAAATGCCTGGCAGTTTTTGCGGCTGACTTGGAACCAACGGTTGGGCTTTACGGAAGATATGCTGGCACCTCCAAACTGGGTACCGCAGGAGACTTTACACCAGGACTAATTCTATCACCCCGTTTTTGCTCTGCGTAATTCATATAAATATTTCCTCCCAGTGCGTCTTGGATTGTGACCGACTCTTCGACATCCTTTTAAGCGTTTTCTTAGCTCGAGTCAGTCAATAGTTTCTTCCGGGTTCCGTAGTGATAGTCCCTTTGACAGCCTTTGTTTATTTCATCCCCCCAAACACATGGAAGTTTCTTGGAGTTCTAGGAATGAGTTAGCCGTGAGTTAGCTCCTCATTGTTCCAAAAAATTAAGACCTGAAACCGTCTTTGCCAGAACAGGGGCCAATGCGCGCATGTTCACATATCGCTTGAGAAGACTTCCTACCAGCAAGCATAAAAGGCTGGGCTCATCCTCCTAGCAGGGTCTCGTTGTAAAATCTCTTTCTATGCTACTGAGATTCCCAATTCTGGTTCGAGGTTTAAAATGACGGGGCAGGCTTCTTCTAGCAGCGATGCTGGGGCAAGCTTTTCTAGGTTTCAATATCTACCGCCTGAGCTCCGAATGCGAATATGGGATGAATCCATACCTATACCTGAACCCTTGTGCATCTGCTATTATTCCTCTAGGAAACCCGGGCGTCGTTTTGAGTGCTCTAGGCCTTGTAACGCGCTCAAAGCGCGAACTCGTGCAATACAGATCTCATGGGTTAACCGCGAATCTCGCTATGTGTTCGAAAGAAGGTATCCAGCTTGCTTTAATGCAAAGAAGGGTGATGGCATTGTTAGAATCCATGCTGTCGAGGACCTCATTTCTAGCCGGACTTTGAAATTCTCAGCAGAGCGCGGTCGAGGCACCCCATTTCACAAAATCATGACCAACTTTGCTTGTCAGAAGGCACATTATCTATTCAACGACAACGACTCAGGGGCTTGCTCGGTGGATCTGATACCACTGGGCCCTTTGAAACTCGCCAAGGTCCCGCAACTCCGCGACTATATAGCAGGGTCCATGCCGCGAAAACTTACGCTAGTTGCTGGCAAAAGGTCCCAGGCGACTGACGGGTCATTGTTGCCTATGGAATCTCTCGACGACGTCACATTTCACCAAAGATGTTTCGGCTTTAGGTACCACACGGAGACAGAGCGAGTAGAGTTCATGGATTTCTCCTCCGGCAACATGTGCTGCCTCTTTCGAGGCATCCCGGACAGGTCTGACAGATTGATGCGCGTACGGGTCATTCGGCCAGGAGAGGAGGACAACCCGCCGTCTTCGAAGCATTGTCCTTGGTCGAAACATTGTTATTGGCCGAAGCATTGTTCTTGGCGAGATGTGAAGCCATATACACAGAGTGAGAGCTGTTTGGACCGGGACGCACGTCGGGCCTGGCAATATCTATTTTTGACCTTTAACGATAAGATGGGTTTTACCGATCGCATGATACCGTGGGTGAAGTAGATATTAGACATTGGAGAAGACGTTGATATAGCGTCAAGGAGCTGAATTCAATTCTTTTCAATTTACAAAACACGTATTGGATGTTTTTGCCAAGTATACGTGGACTGGTGACCGACTCTTTGACACCTCTTTGATGCTTGCATAACGGTTCGTCTCCAGCACGCGTTTATTGGTGGCTGTGAGTGGCGTCAGCGCCAGGAAACAGTGGCGTAGGGGAATTCGGTGCCTGCATGGCTGGTCTGGTTCGATGTCAGAAAGACAAAAAAAAAAAGTTTTTCACCTTGTGCTTTGACATTGACGTGATGCGACAGTGAATAACTGACCAAAGCGGTGAATAGCAATGGCATTGTGATTGTGCAATTGGTTGCTGGGCACGTCTCGCCTGCATCCTACTATCTCTCTCGCTATCTAATCGCGCGAGTGCCCCGCGCCCGTCAACGTTGCACCCCGCGCCGACTCACACCCGCGACGATGTCGGAATCCTAGCCTCTCTCTCTCTCTTTCTTGTTTGTTCTGCTGGCCGGGACTTTTTCCGCCACCGTTTCCCACGAATTTCGCCTCTCAATTCCATCGAAGCCGCTTCCGTTTATCGTTGCCTTCTGTTCTCGCCAATCCAGGTCCTCATCACCAGCACACGATGGCTCCCCGCACCGAGTACGCTCTTTTCCCTCGTTTCGCAAGCGCATGCTAACAATGGCTCTCGCCCAGCTTCCCACCCGTCAGGGCCTGTCTCTTTGACATGGACGGCCTCCTCCTCGACACGGAAGACATCTACACCCTCTGCGTCAACATGATCCTCGAAAAGTACGGCAAGGGCAAGCTCCCTTGGTCCATCAAGGCCAAGCTCCAGGGCCGACCGGGCCCCGCCGCCAACAAGCTCTTTCACGACTGGGCTCAGCTCCCCATCACGCAGGAGGAGTACGTGGCCCAGAACACGGCGCTGCAGAAACAGCTGTTTCCTAACACGAAGCCGCTGCCTGGAGTCCCCGAGCTTCTGGGCCACCTCGGCCGAACTCGCTACTGGGAAGTCAAGGACGGCGCTGCTGCCGCTGAAGCCAAGGCCAAGGGCAGCGACCGCGAGCCTCACCGCGTCCATATTGCGCTCGCCACGAGCTCTCACTTTGGAAACTTCCAAGTCAAGACGAACCACCTCCAGGAGCTCTTCTCCATCTTCCCTACCAACCGCCGTGTCATGGGTGACGATAAGCGTCTGCAGCCGGGCCGCGGCAAGCCCCTGCCTGATATCTTCCTGCTCGCCCTCAAGACCATCAACGACTCGCTCCCCGAAGGAGAGACTCCCATCACTCCGGAAGAGTGTCTTGTTTTCGAGGAT
Source organism: Calonectria pteridis (assembly GCA_022837005.1). Lineage (NCBI taxonomy): Eukaryota > Fungi > Ascomycota > Sordariomycetes > Hypocreales > Nectriaceae > Calonectria > Calonectria pteridis. Next base: position 8,643 of record JAKZGU010000087.1, on the reverse strand, counting down.
TCGGTTCCCGGTGTCGAGGCTGGTCGTCGCGCCGGCATGCGAGTCATCTGGTGCCCTCACCCCATGCTCAAGAAGGAGTACACGGGCCGTGAGGAAGAGGTCCTTGCGGGTAGCACCGGCGAGGCGGGTGATGTCGATCTGCACCAGGTTGGCAAGGTTGGCGACGGCTGGGCCGAGTACATGCTCAACCTGGTCGACTTCCCCTTCGAGAAGTTCGGGATTTCCGTGCCCCCGGTCGAAGTCGAGCAGGAGCCATGCATGAAAGAGGAATCGGGTGAGGTGGTTGCGGTCTGAGATGTCTGACAGCACAAGACACCCGTTTCATTGCATCAACTTGCAGGTGAGTTGGGTTGTAGCACGCAGGTCCCTATTGGGGCCTCACAACTTAGGTCAATGCAAGGGGGATCCAGCACCAGCACTTGGGCGGTCGATGGCATCAGCCGCTGGGCTTTCTTTTTTTTTTCCCTTTACTTTTTTTGGTCTTTTATCTCCCAACTTTCGCTCGGTTGAATTGGAATCAGAAGAAATCAGATGAGTTAGATGGACGAATGGGACGGTTAGACGATGGCACCTGGAGAGACAGTCACAAAGAAAAAAGCAAATGGCAACAGATAGGCCCAACTAGACAGATAGATTCAGCTTGGTCAGCGTTAGGCAGCGCCGCCTCTTTTTGAAGCCTTTCGGCGATCTTATAGACTCAGGAACCAATAAATGATGCATCAAGTCATGCAAGTCTCAGATGGCTGGTTATCACTCGCCGATGCGGGCGTGGGGAGATGATGAGACGATTGGGACATGATACCATTCCGGGCCACCCACGTCAACAGCGACTTCACGTGCATGGGCCCGGGTACAAGTCATGCCATCTCATGATGGCCTTGCACACACCTCACCTCACCCCATTACCCGTCCTGGCCGCTACCTGGCCATTTCTTTCTGGAGACGGCAATTAGCTATATATCGCGGGGAAAGCTGTTCCCAGCTTTCCCCTCGCACCTCTCTTCGATAGTTCTATATTATTCCCCCGCGTGCGCACCCTCACTCTCTGTCTCTCGCCGTCTCTCCCTCCCAACTCTTTGTGAAATGGCACCCATCTCGTCGCTGCCCCTCCACCTCGTGGCCGAGATCCTTCGCATGCTGGGCAACGTCCAGCACCTCCCCTCTGTGCTCCTGAGCCACCGCATCTTCTACACGGCGTACCTGGACAACCGGTCGCTGGTCATCGACGTGTTGCGGCTGCAGCTGCCCGAGGACGTGCTGGCGCTCGCCGTGGCCGCTTACACGTCGCAGCGGTCGTTTCGCGAGCGGCGCGGCATCGACGCCGGGCGCTTCCTCAGCGACTACTACGACCGGCCGCTCGAGGCCATCGGCGGGGCGTCGCGCCTCACGCTGGACCAGGCCCTGTACATCAGCAGGCTCGACGATGCCCTGACGGCGCTGCGGGGCGGCTTCGTCCAGGCCACGCTGTGCAAGCTCTACGGCGTGTCCCGAGATAACCCGATGACGGACGCCCAGCAGCGCCTCTCGCCAGGCGAGCTGTACCGCGTGTCCCGCGCGCTGTACCGCTTCCACATCTACGGGAACCTGTTCCTGAGCCAGGCCGACGACGACGCCGATGCTGAAGCCGACAAGTGCGGCGAGGCCCAGAAGGCCCTGTTCTTCGGCCGCCACTCGCCCTGGGTCAATGAGCAGCTGGCCTGTGTGTACGACCACCTCGAATCGCGATTGACTGGTGGTGAGTTTTTATTTTTATGCCCCTCCCCCCTCCTCTCTTACTTACAGCCTTCAACCGTGATAAAAAAAAAAAGCAGCATTTTTTAACATGTGGTTGCGTTTCATTAGTGATGCTGACAATTTTGGCCGCGACTCCAGCTTGCCGCGAAGTGATTGTCAACGGCTTTCAGTGGGGGGAGAACTTGACCGAGTGGCTGACGCAGAGGAGCCAGCTGTTTGAGGAGCAGCGCTGTGTGAGTGCTATTTTCCTGATTGAGAACTACATCCGCTGCCCGAAATCTGTGTTATCTGGTTTCTTTTTTTCTTGCATTTCGTTTTTTTGTTTTCGGGCAGATACATGATATGTATGCGAGGGGCGCAGCAAGCTAACAGGGACTGAAAAAAAAAAACAGCTTTCCCTTGGGCTCACGCGCTTACACGAGCTGCTTCAGGCCTCGAGCTACGAGGAGTGGCAGCACTCGCTGGACGAGGCGCGCACGCTGTCGCAGAGCTGCCTGGAGGGCGACCTGGACGCCTTCAACAGGGGGAAGAAGCCGGACGCGGACCACGGCGTGTGGCGCGTCGAGGAGATGGACAAGCTCGCGCAGGAGGTGGATGCGGACGATAGGACCGACGACCACCCCCGCAAGATGTGGAACAAGATCTACTACGACCGCGTGCGCGGCCGGTTCAGGTTCGGGCCCCACGCCTCGGCCTCGATGAGGTTTATCTACGGCCTGAGGGGCATCGGGTACGTCATGTGGGATGGGGAGCGCATGCAGGAAGATGCCTGTCGCACGTCCGTTTCGAGAGCGTATCGCGGGGATCCCATTTTCTAATCGCGGGGAGGGGAAGCCGGAAATTATGGGAACAAAAAAAGCAAAGGGCATCTTGCATTCACGGTACGGTCCCCCTCCGCGCTGGACTAATGTTACATTTTGTATACTATATATCTATTTGGGATGATGGATGAAGGCGGGTTAACGGCATGATTTATGATGGGATGGATTTGGCATAGGTTGGAATCAAGCGCTACATCAATCAGGAGTCTGTTCTCGGCGTAATATCTAGTCTGGATACCGGGTATGTAGGGGATCATTCTCGGTCTTTCTAAAATTGACCATTCTTGCATATTGACCCTTGTTCCTATCTTGAGGTTCCTGCGGGGATGAACTTGTCACCTGCATGGTCCTTTTGACTGTATCTTTTCCCGATCCTGGGCCAAGATGGATTCCGGAGTAATGACCAAGGCAGTCTTGTTGTGCTCTGCGATAACAACCAACTCTTCCACTCTGACCAATGCCTTTAGTTTCGGGTTGAAGGCTTCAAATACGCATATTTCTGGTATCAAAAATCCGGTCCATGGCAAGAATAAAAAGCCCAAACCGTGCTTTCATTATACATTTAATCCCTTAAAACACGGCTCAACTTCCAAACCATTGAAACTGTACAAAATGCAGTGCTCACTTCCGTCATAAATTTCCCATTTAGTCTTGCGGTACCGGATACGTGTCGCCGGTCAGGATCCAGTCTAGATCGATGCCCATATCCAGATCCACCGGGCCGGTTGTGCTGGAGAACCCGGGCTGCGGCTGTGGAGGCGACGTATCCTGGCTATCTCTCTGGCTTTGATCAACCGAGGGCCGTGTTCGTTTCCTGGATGATTGGTAGTCTTGCGAGTCTGGCGGTGACGGCCGGCGAGGGCGTGCAGCTCGACCCCGCAGCTCCCACTGTCGCTGCAGGAGGACGAGGAAATCTTTTGCCCGTTTTGAGCTCTCCCAGGCAGCACCAAACTCTTCAAGGGCTCTAAAGCATGCGCTCAGGTGGATTCCGACGTCTGCACCTCCGTGAGACCTGTGCTTGGTCACGTTTGCAAATATGAGTAGCAACGCTGCGGAGCAAGCGATGCCGACGCCCTGAATGTTCATCCGACGCAACGAGTAGCGGGTTTCGTAAATTTGTAGCAGCTTGGCGATGGCATATGCCGACTCAATGCACATCATGCGAGCGTGCGTTGAGCCAGGTCCTTTGGGCGGGTTCGGTTGTGCGTATGTCCTTGACATCCACGGCCGATGAGCGTGGATAATATTTTGGTGGTATTGCATGCTGATGAACTGTCAGTAACAAGACAAAATACAAAAACATTGAGAGGCCTACTGTAATAAGATGACATGGGGGAGGTACCGAGATTCGCGGTCGTCAAGATCTATTTGGAGTTCTGGTGGTAGATTGGCCTGCCAATTGAGGAGGGCTTCAACGGTAGCAACGTTGAGTGTATGTAGAGTGTTGGGAAGAACTTTTAAGCTTCCGTACCTATAAATAGTTACGATTAGCAAACTAGTTTCAGCTCTTCAAATATGAAACTTACAGGGCATAACCCAGAGGAGCCATGATCTCGCATAGCATTACCCGTTGCCGATGAAGTTCATTCGTGTAATCGGGTAATGGGGTGTGTTCCTCGAACGAACGGGGTGAGACGTAAGGAATCCACTGGCCAGTGGATTCACTGCCTGTTCCACCTTTTGGCTTTTCAACAGTGACATCTTCCATGTTTATCCTGAACGGGCGTCCAAGATAGAAGCTCCACATGCTGCGAATCATTAGTCTCGTAATTTGACAAAGGCGTCCATGGGTAATAGCTTACTGATCAACCGTGTATGCACCCCAGAACACATCCCGTCTCAAGTCGGCCTCAGCTTGAGACAGCGATTTCTTGGCGACATATCGACTTAAATCGACGTGAAGAGCTAGATCAAACGCCAATCGCATAGCCATTCCTAGTCATTGTTAGATTCGACCATTTATCGAGGAACGAGATACGTACCGCTATAGAGCCAACCCCGAGCGTCTCTTTTGCACCCAATGTCATGGCTACAGAGCACAACCATGGCCTGTACAGTAGCGACGCACGGGCAGTCCAGTTCAATTTCTAGTAAAGCCTTTGCTCTGTCTGCGAAGAAGTCTGGAAGTGATTTGGGGAATGTTACAAAAGTCGGATGATGTCTTGACTCAAAAGCCGCACCAAGACAACATCTGCTAAATGTTAGCAATGCCATACATGTGATGGTCACTTTTGGGTGGGGGATACCGACATTGCGTTTTGCAAAGCCTCAGAATAATAAGGCGTGTCGTTATGGTTCTCTTTCCAATCTTTCTTGGCAACCTCAAACATGGATCGGTTCACAACATGAAATGCCGGGTCCTGCCAAGTAAAGTAGAGATTTACCAAGTGCTCTTCCAGTTCCGGAGGCACCGCTTTGCTCATTCCTAGGCGGTCAAGCTGCTCCTGGCCATCGTTTCGAATGGTGCGGTGAACGGTGAGATTGTCTGGGGCAGGCATTTCCACAAGGTTGAAGTTTGACGTCGGGCCGTAGTAGCGAACCTGGCCATCCGGTCCGATTTGCAGTGATCCGATTCGCTCCGACAGCTGGTCCACAAGCGCTTCCGTGCTTTCAGTGTCGCTGGCACCCTCATCAGGGTTAATTGATTCGGTGGGAAGTCGGATAATCTCCCTCCCAGTTCCAGAATCCGTGGTTGAGAAGCTTAGCAAGTCTCCCATGGCCTCAGGCTCGACTGGGAACGCTGGGTGACAACTGAATCCTGGGTCCTCCGGATTACTCCAAGTCCAGTTTGGTGGCGGTACCTCGGCCGTGATGGCGTCATCTGGAGTTGGTTGCTCAATAACGCGGGCATCTTCTGATTCTAAAGCAACATTTGAAGCAACAATGGTGTCTGCATTAAAGGGAGGGACCAAGTCATCACGCAGTCTGTCCCAAGCGGCAGCAGAAACTGAGGGGGCAGGAGGTTGAACGGCCATGTTTTCGCCGTTCTTATCTTGAGTCCTAGGCGAATCAGTATTGGCCTGATTTTGGTCTGGAGATGCTGTGTGTGGTGAATGGCTAAAGTTCGAGGGCGGTTTCCCCAAAGCATCTTTTATGGCATAGGTGTGAGTAAGTTTGAGATGATCGAGCACTTTAACCAAAGCAGCCTGCTCGTCCTCCTGCATGCATGGGGGCTGTAGTGAATTTTCGTGAATAAACTTGACTAGTTGCTCAATTCTCCCGGATAGGAGCTCAATGGCAACACGCAGGGATAGTCTGGTTACCAATCAGCATCTCAGCGCAGGCAGACGACAATCACGCGGAAATTCTTACTTCCTCTTGTCGTCACCAGCCTGGTATCGACATTCCTTCCCTTTGTTTTTGCAATTGGCACATGTTGGCGACACCCCATCGCACTGCGACATGGAGAGTTAGACAGCACGGCGTCGCTGGGCAGTCCGATCAGTGGCCCCTCACCTTGATCTTGCTCTCGCGGCAAGACACACAGGCCGTGGTGACATGCTTCCTCCGGTGCTGGCCCGGCGCGGACGACGGCATGGCGAGAGTGTTTTCCGTTGGAGGTCCTGACTCAGCACGGGCAGGGCGAGAATTGGCCTGCGGGCGACTTTGGACGAGAAGATGGGGCGAGTGGGGAGAGGTTCAAGGTGAAGGGTGAAGATTGGGCGTTGACTCCACACTGCGCTATGTATGTGCCAGGCCTGGGGCCGCGCTGTGCTGTGCTGTGCTGTGCTGTGCTGTGCTGTGGGGAGCGAGATGCGGGGAAGTTGGGGAGGCGAGCCATTGTGACTTGATGGAAAATTGCCACAGGCTGTGACTGAATGAATTCAGCTGCGTTTTGCGCCGTTGGGGGTGCTATTGGTGGCTGAATTGCGCCGTCCAGCGCTTTTTCATCCATGGTGCTGTTGCAGTGCTGCCAATTTTGTCACCCTTGCATGCAGCAACACAGCATAAATTTACACCACCCGCGTCTATCAATGCATCAGCATCAGATGACACTCGCCCACCAAGGGTTTCTCCCCGTATGCAAGATCAAATAGTTGCGCATGTCAACACGTCCATCGCAGATCAAGGACGCGGTATCTGCAGCAAAATACTCCATTTCTGTCCGATGTCGCAGGCAAACCTCTCTTCGCTAATCTTGCAGCCTGTTTTACTGGCCGTCAAAGTCGTAAATCCTCTGCAGGATCGCGATGCAATTCACTATCACAAAGCATTTTGTGTCGAGGTCTCGTGTTGATTTCTGTTTTAAATCTCTAATTGGTACGAAAATCACATGATGTAGAGTCTTAATCAATCTCTAGAGAATTCAATTTATTTCAGTCTCTACTGTTTCCATCACTGTTGCATCAAGGGAATGCGTGACCGATTCGGACTTGTGCGCTAAGGTCCGCGCCAATGGCTTCTTGACCCCGGATTTTGCGCCCCGACGCGACACCCTAGACCCCGGGATTGAACAACCGTGTGTGTGGAGTGCGGAAATGGCCTTCTACAAACCTCCAACGGTGAGACTGATTTGGTGTACATTCATTCTCATGAGAAATACATTCCGAAACTTCTTCAAGGCCAATGATTGAAACTATATCCCATCGGAAACCATGAAATTCAAGTCGGTTTCACAAACTCCGGACTCAAGGCGGGAGTGCATCTTCGCTGCAGAGGCGACGATATAATAAAACAATGTCTACAAAACGTATTTCCCCGTGTTTTTTGGCCCAGTTGATACAGTTATTCTGATTTCACGATGCCTTCCAGTGCTACCGTTCAGTCCAATGGCGCTACCCTACACCAAAATGGGCCCGAAAAGCTCAAATGTCGGAGCCAGAGCCTTGATGCCGATGATCACGCTGTCCTTGCCCTCCGCAATTTACTTTTTGACCTGTGCCATCAATATGGCGGCGGTCACGGTGGTTCAGCGATTGGCATGGCTGCCATTGGAGTTGCGTTGTGGAAGCATGTGATGCGATACAGTCCCTCGAATCCGTCTTGGTTCATCCGAGATCGATTCGTGTTGTCACATGGTAAGTCCTGGATGGGATCCCAACACAATTGTTCACGTTCGCTAACATTTTAGGCCACACTTCTATGTTTCTATATTCCCTCAACCACCTTACGGGATTCGAAAATTTCACCATGGATGAACTGAAGGGATACGGAAGTGCCAAAACGAATGGATACAACACAATCTGCCACTCACACCCCGAGATTGAAGTACATGGCATCGAGGTGACGACTGGACCTTCGGACAAGGTGTTGCCAATGCAGTCGGCCTGGCGGCTGCGTCAAAGAGCCTCGCTACACGATACAACCGCCCGGGGTTTGACATTGTGCAATCTCGAGTCTACTGCATGGTGGGAGATGGGTGCCTCATGGAGGGCGTTGCGTTGGAAGCCATTTCACTGGCTGGAAGCCTGCAGCTTGATAACTTGGCGATTCTCCGCCTAGAACCCAGGCACTTCCTTGCCTATGACCGCTACATTTTTAGTCTTCTATTTTTACGTATGTATCCAACCCCCCCGTCATCTACCAATGAAACAATGATAACATTCACCCCCGTCAGACCGAGTGTACACATAACCTGACCCCCCCCTGTGGCGCGGCCAGACCTGACCCCCTCTAACCTGACCCCCTTTGCAGGGGGTTAGTAGCTGACCTGACCTGGGTTAGCTCAACATTTTGACCTGGCTTATCCACTAATGCATTTGGCCGGCAGAAAAAGCACGTGATAAGGCTACATTATGTGACTATAACCTTGCTTTGTATATGTAATATTTAGGATTTTCTCATTATTAATAAATATAAGTAATCCCCTTAGAATTAATTTATAATACTATTTTATATAGATACCAAAGGCTATAAAGCCTATTTATAGCTATAAATATATTAAGATAATTTGCCTTTATATAAAATAATTAATAGTAAAGCTATTTTATATATTAAAGAGATATTTTATTGTTTTTAATTAGTATAAGATTATTTTTATTTTTATTATAAATTATTTAGCTTATTAATTAATTTATAATATTATATATATTACTATAGACTTTAAATTTATAATATAAAATATAGAGTATTAGATTTTAAGTAGTAG